>VXAX01001866.1:22620-72827 GCA_013399835.1 Leptocoma aspasia
TAAATAAAATAAATATAAAAATGTTACATATATAAAAAAAATCTGCTGCCAAACCCCTCTGTTTTATCTCACTTATGTATTTTAACCTCTCTCTTAGGGGAGCTACAGACAGTCCCAGCACACACACTCCCCTTCCATAGCAGATTCCCTGCTTCCAAGCACTCACACTTGGAGCAAATGGCATTTCTGACAGCTGCAGATCACAAGCTTTCCTTTCAGATTTTGTTTCTAAATGCTGTCAAATCAAAGGAAACGCTGCCTTGCCTGCCAGGAGATAGAGATCAGAGGCAGACAATGCAAAATCTGCCAGGAGAGCTGAGGGGAAAAAAAACCCAGTCCATTTGCAGAGAACATGGCCAAGTTATGAAGTAGTTTCTTGGGACCTGAGTTTGTGGTTTGAGTTGTGGGTTTTGTTTGGTTTGGAGTTTTTTGTTTTAGTTGGTTGGTTTCGAATTGTTTTTTTTTTCACTCCGGGATGCAAATTTTGTTTACAACAGACATTGCAAGATGGGAGGTTCCAAGAAGCACTGGTTAGTCTGGCAAAGCAGAGAATCAACCATTTGGGTTGGAGGGGACCTTAAAGCCCATCTCCTTCCATCCCCTGCCATGGGCAGGGACACCTTCCATGATCCCAGGCTGCTCCAAGCCCCGTCCAGCCCGGCCTTGGGCACTTCCAGGGATCCAGGGGCAGCCCCAGCTTCTCTGGGAAATCCATTCCAGGGCCTCACCACCCTCACAGGGAACAATTCCTTCCCAATATCCCATCCATCCCTGCCCTCTGGCAGTGGGAAGCCATTCCCTGTGTCCTGTCCCTCCATCCCTTGTCCCCAGTCCCTCTCCAGCTCTCCTGGAGCCCCTTTAGGCCCTGCAAGGGGCTCTGAGCTCTCCCTGGAGCCTTCTCCTCTCCAGGGGAACATTCCCAGCTCTCCCAGCCTGGCTCCAGCCCTGGAGCATCCCCGGCCTCCTCTGGGCTCTCTCCAGCAGCTCCAAATCCTTCTGATGTTGGGGACCCCAGAGCTGGGCACAGCACCCCAGGTTACTTTGGGGACAGGTGAGCAGCACTCAGGAGAAATCACTGATACCAAATAGTGCTGTTTGCCCACCCAAGTACCTGAAGGCAAGGCAGACAAGCTGACTGCATCCAAGGGGCTTCCTGAAAAGGCTCAACAAGGATTTGAACAGCTTTCCCTGCCCCATTCCATGCGTTACCCAAGGCATCTTAGCAGAACATTAACTCTCCTGCTGCTGTCATGACTGTGGTTTTCCCACCAAGAGCCCTCCACCTCACCCCAGGGCTCCTAACAAGTGACAGAGATTTCAAACAGAGCCCCCAAACCCCTGATGAAAACCAGACAGGCCTTTCAAAGAGATAGAGCAACACCCAAGTTTGCATTTCCCTTTGTCTCTTGGTGACCTGCATTCCACAGAGCCCACAGCTCCGAGTTCAGCAGCACTGACAAGGTAACAGCAGCCCTCCCCAAAACCAAAACCATCCAGCTGGGATTCCAGCAGCCTTCCCAGGCAGGAGCAGAGCTGGTCCCTGAAGATGGGCATGGTCACCCCTGGGAGCATCGTGGCTTCACATCAAAGCTCCCAAACAGCAGCTGAATTGCTGAGCACAGACATGAAACACAACAAGTGTTAGCCAAGGCTGGACTGTGGCTTGCTTTCTGCCCTGGAGCCACTCTCAGCTGCTCTCTGGGGCATTAAGTTTAGAGCACTGCAATTGGGAAGCTGGATGCCAGCAGGAACAGGGAGCTGGGACTCGCTGCAGGGCTCCTGGAGCCTCCCTGGAAGAACTTATCACCTGTAGGTGTGAGGGGGGAGAGCTCCCCAGCCACTCCAGCCATTAGGAACATCAGCTCAAGTCCTTCTTCCAGGTGGGAAAGGGATCAAGATGTTCCTCTATCGCATTTTTATCTTCTTTTTCTGCCTGGATCAGGGTCAGAATTAAATGCTCAAGACAGTATTTCTTGTTTGGACTCAGATGTTTATTAACTCTTATCTATGTAACAGTCTCACAAACTGTGAGTTCCACAGCACTTCACTCTAGCAAACTACAAAATGGCCCCCTATCTCTCTCTACAAGGCATTTTAAGGATAAACTATCCAATTAAGAAATGACACCTAAATTATTTTTACTTTTAACCCAATAGTCAACCACCTGTACCCCACAATTGGACTTTTCTGTCCAATCACACAACACCACCTAAACCCATGAAAAAGGTGAAGAAGAAGGACCAGCCTCTGCCCTAAAACTTCCATCTTGCTTTATATATATATATTAGTATATTCCAAAACCTTAAACTCTAAGTTTTCCACCCTGTGATATCACACACTTCTGTTCAAACCACACACCCACAATCCCAGTTTTCTCATTCCATTTTGGAAGCCTTCTCCAAGGCCTCAGGTCAAATGCAGTGTTCTCTTGGGTGTCAGTGTTTGTCAGCACAGAAAGTCTAAAATTCTCAGCAGCCAGGGTTCCAACATTCCTCCAGTGTCACACGAGACATCTCCAGCACCATCAGCAGATTGTACCTGCCCCAGAGCCACCCAAAAGCAGCCAGTGCCCTCCAGGCTGCAGCTATCACACCCCAGCTCCCTCACACTGGGAGGGATGTGAGGGGAGTTGTGAAATGAGGTGTCTCTGCTGTCACTGTGACCTCACCACATCCAAATGGGTGTCAGGTCCTGTTTTTTTCAGCCTCACCGTGGCTGCACACAGCCACCCCGGCAAGGGCTGGGAGTGCTGGCAGCACCTCCTGTCCCCAGCCTTCCTCACGGGCACTTCAGAGACAGGGAGCCATCTCCACTGATTTGGGAGGCAGGATATCGAGCAGATATCCTGTGAAATGAGAGATCCCAGCCTGATCCAAGTCCAGGTGTGCACAAGCCAGAAAAGAGCTGTGGGGACAAAGCAGCAGCATCCCCACAGCTCCATCTCCTAGAGCCTCTCCATTCACAGCTTGCTCCCTTTTATAAGACACAACTGATCTAGAGTCTGTCCTTTAATTCTAACGGTAAGGGCACAAAAAAGGGTTTTAAAGCAATAAAACAGCACCTGTGCCAAGGGCTCCTTGTTAAACTCATCTCCACTCAGTCTCTCCTACGTGAGGCAAAACACAAAGGTCACTCATTACCTGCAAGGTCCCATCAGAGCAATCATTGTAATGGATCAGCAGGGACTCTCCTGAAAAGGAAAAGTTATGTCCAAAGCAGCTGTCTACTGCAGGAGCAGTCAGGAAAAAGAAAAAAAAAAATCAGAGAATAAGGTTTTGCCCTAACTGAACTTTTCAAGCAAAACCCCTTCAGCAGTCCCAGCTGGTAAAGGAGCACAGGAGGTTTGGTGGCAGTTTCCAGGCTTGAGGTGGAGAAAGTAAAAGAGTCTTGGGGAAGAATAAACCTGATTTTTAAAGTTATTAAATTCATGACAGGAATCTGGGCTACAGGCAGCTGTAAAGCTGTTTTATTTGAAGATGCAAATCAAGTTAAAATCACCGAATTGCAGAGCAGAGACAGCCCCTGGTGCAGCAGACCTGGAAATCAGAACTGAGGCTGCCCAGAACAGAGCAGCTCCACCAGGTACATGCAGGGAAAACTCCCAATTTCCAAGCCCTCCTCCACCAGACACCTTTGGCACACAGAGTTCAGGTGTTCAGTGGCTGCACAGCTCAGTGTGGCACCTGCTCGAAGGCTCCCAAAGCTCAGCAAGCTCCTTGATAACAAAAACTTCTCAGATGACATTTTATTCTACTAAAACAATTCAGATTTGAGTTGTTCCACATCAGAGACCCTGCTATTTGCAATCAGGGCTAAGCCACTTCTCAGAAAGACAAAAAAAAAACCAGGGAAACTTTTTTCTTTTTCTCTGCAAACTGATGCTTCCTTCAGCCCCACATGGGTCTGATGAGCAGCTTACCTGCAGCTCAGTGTTTTTCTTCCTGGTGAAGGCTAAGGAGGAACAAACCAGCTCCTGCACTATTCATGTCAGGAAACTTCTTCCAGAGAATCAGGCAGTTTGAAAACAATCCCAGCCTTGTTAAGATACGATTTAGACATGCACACAACCATAAAAGAAAAATCAAATCAGTGTTTTCCCTCACCAAGTCATTTTCCTTACATCACAGGCTGTTAGCTGTGCTCTTCAGGTGATGTTTCACCTGCTGGAACAGAGCAGGAGTTTCAATAACATCTCCCCCAGGGGCCATTCCCCTCACTAAAGGAAGGAAAGCAGCGCAGAGATGTGGCAACGAGAGGAAACAAAAAAAATCTGCGCAAACAAAGAGCGAGCAAATCCCAGTACCTGCCAGCGTAGGAAGAGCAAAGACAAGGTTGGAGCTGCATCACATCAGCCACTTTTATCTTTTATCTGCACCCACCTTTGGCCTAGGACTGCCTTGGCCAAGCCCAGGCAGACGCTGACAGCACCAAGCCCTTGCCAACCACCAGCCTGTGCCCAGTTTGTCTGTGCCAGCTGCAACTTTGCAAAGTCATGCGAAGCCAGGGACCTGCCTGCCTTTTATTATATCAGAGAAATGCCTGTCCCAGTGCAGGGGGTTAAGATTCCAGCCACGATCGACGTGAGTCAACATCGGCAGCAGAGCCCAAGAGCACATATTTCTCAGCCCTCTCAGATTCAACAACTGCTCTCGGTTTACACAGCAATTATTCAAATTTCATTTGTCACACTGAAAAAGAAAAAAAAGCAGCAAGCTGGGTGCTGAGTGCAGGCCAGCTTTCCCCATGAGCCTTCCCATCAGGATTTGAAGCTCAGCTGGCTCCAAAATCCAATTTCGGAGCAATTTCAATATGCTGTGTTACTGCATAATCAGTGCAGCATCATTAAGAGGAAGACACGAGTTTATTTTCTTTTTAAATCAGGAATTTTTTTCCCCACCTCCTAGGTGAGTTCTGATATCATGCTTAGCAGGGAACCAGAGATAAACCCCGTGCTGGGTGAGAGCTCTGATGTTTTTATAAAGCATCTTTCATAAGGCAGCAAGGCAGACTTAAACAGGAAGTGTTTATTGACTTTAAACTCACTTCATAAAACATTTACACGGACAAGAGGAGAAACAGGAGCTCCCAACAACCCAGTGAAAACAAAGATGAGTCCGTGCATTGTTCTAGATGTCAAACACTCCAGGCTTTGACGCTGCAACAACACTCCTGGAAAAAGTAAAACAAATGGAGCCATCCCAGTCAGGGCTTCTTAATCCTCGGCCATCAAGGTCGCAGTTATCTCCCATCCTCCTTTAGATAATGGGTGGGGGAAAATCACTTTAATATGGTGAGAATGGCCATGGAAATGTTACAAAAAGAGCAGGTGGAGGGGAAAGAGGAGCTGCTGTTGTCTGAGCCCCCCACTTACTGCAGGGTTTCAAAGGCTTTGGAGGGAAGCTGAAGACTCCAAGAGAACCAAGAAGATAATTGGAGCCAGTTTGGGACTTGACCATGTTAAATCAGCAGAAATTGGTCCTCAACGGGCATTCCCCAGAGGGACATTAAAGTTCCAGAGCCTTCCTATACCTGGCTCTGATTTCAGTCAACACCTCCCCTCAAAAAGATCCTTAAAATGTTCATGGTATTCTTGAGCTACAAGCTTTGGGGATTTTTTTCATTACCAACTATGAGTACAGAAGGTATGTCTAGGTAATGATTTTTTTTTAAATTTTTAATCTTTTTTCCTTATTAAGTTGACAAAGGAGAAGTTCCTTACTGGCATCCAGCTGTGCAGGGAAGTGTGGAAATCCCCAGACCTAGTTAAAGGCATTTCCCATGAAATGTGACATCCTAAGAATGTCCTTTTTTTTCCCTAGGAAATATTTCAGGTGCTCTTGGCCACCACACAAATTGCATCCCCACCTCCTTCTGAGGCCACATCTCAGATCCCTCTTTGCTGCCTTCCTCGTGCTGATCCAATCAAGCTCGTTGCTTAATTGACTTGAAACAATTGAGATGTTTAATTAAATTGGAGCAGTGGGTCCTGACCAGCCCTCAGCTGATGGGCTCAGACACTTCCCACTGTCATTTTTGGGGCCACAGGAGGCCAGGCACCCTCAGCAAAGATGCTGAGAACGCCTGTTACAGGTATTCCACCTGAAACATCCTATTTTGGGTTGGTCTGCAGGCTCCCACATGTTATTAATCCACCCCTTGCCTTGATGGATGCAGCCCTAAACCCTCACAACCCCCCACCAGCAGGCATTACGTTTTTCAAAACGCATCCATTTCTTTCTAACCCAGTGCAGATTTCTGTGTTTTGTTCTATTCATTAGCTGCAAATGAAGGAAGAGCTCCTATAGTCACACAAAGATTAAAAAAAAAAAAAAACCAACAATGCCTGACATCTGGAGGCTTTGGCCTTAATTCCAGTGATGGGAACAGCTGATGTAATTTTCTTTTTTGTTCTGGGAACATCCATCCATGAGTTCCAACTGCACAGAACTTTTTAGGAAGAGCCACAGGGAGATGAGAAAGCCCCAGGCACGAGAAGGACTCAGCCCTTTGCCAGGGCTTAGGGGGAGATGCCTGCAGGGATCTCCAAGCTGTTCTACCATAGAATTCCCACAGCAGACCCAATTTCTTGTCCACACACCAGGTGTGTGGCTGGAGACTCCTCACTGAAAAGAAATCCACACAGCTCTGGAGCTGCTGAGCCATCATTCCCAATCCCTCCATGCCCACTCTGGTGCCAGTTGCAACCTTCTTTCCACTGCTACAGATGAGTAATGTAATAGCTCTTACAATTAAGAGATAGAAAGTTATAGAGAAGATATATTCCAATAACATTACTATATATCTAGCTCTTCTTTGTAATAACCCTAGTAGTTAAGACATTTGGAGAAGGGTGGCTTATAACTAGGAGGTGTGGCATGACAATACTTAACTTTTAATTAAAATATAAGAGAATATTTTCTACTAATGGATGGCAGAGAAAGAATTAACTAACAAAACCTTGGGAGGGGCCGGGGGTATAAAAGGCAGAGCATCCATTTTGCAGATGAGCACGTGGCTGATAGTCACAGGGGGAGCACCCAGCACTGTAATTTTTCCTTGTTCAGTCCTATTGTTGTATTTTTTCTTGTTAAGGTTTAATAAACCTTTAAAATTTTAAAAGTGAGCAGCCGTTTCTCACAAAACCAGCTCCCTCCTTGGGAATTCCCTGCTTTAATAAATAAAACAAGGATGAAGAAGATTTGTGAACTCCCTTCTAATAACAAACAGGAGGATGTGGCTTGTTTTTCCAAAGAACCAACAGTCTGAGGTCTCATGAGAACACCTCCCTCCACTTTTACCCAGACAGGCCACAGATAGCTCAGACCAGAGGCTAAAAAGTGTTTCTCACTCTTATCCTACAAAAAAAAACCCACGCTGTTCCAGTTTCCCCCAAACCAATGTCCCACCAGTCCAAGGGACAGCACAAGAAGAGTCAAGTGAACACCAGGAAATAAATAAGAATAGTCCCAGGCACAGTTTTTATGTGATGGGAATCCCTCCTGTCCTTTGTATTGCAGCTCTGTCCCCTTTCCAGACCAGGAGAAGCCTTTGGCTAACCTGGAGCTCATCCCATCCCATCCCCACCCATTTGGTAACACAGACAAGGAGGTTTCCAACACCCACCCTCGGTTTTGCCAGGGAGAAAATCCTTCCCTGGGTTAGAAATCCAGGAAGTCATTGAGAATCCAGCTTCACTTCCTTCCCTGCCTCCACTTTGCTGATGGGGTTTGGGATTCAAGATTCCCAATTTCCCAGAAATGTTATTTACAGAAGTAATTGGAGTGAATCATCTGGATGTGGTGGCACCCAAATGCCTTTGGGCCACCTACTCCCATTCAATACAGCTAAGATTGGCCAGGGGTTAAATAGTGGAAGATTTGGGGTTTGGCTTTTTTGGGGTAGGTGGTGGAGGCCAATTTTCCAATCTTCAGGAGTGGAAGCTGAAGAAAAAGCAGGTGATGCACAGGCCTTGTACCATCAAGGGATGATTTTAAGCCAGAGGTTCAATTTTGCTCTGTTTTTAAGGAAAACCTTTGTAGCACAGTGGAGTTCTACCCACGGTCACCCTTAAAAACCAGAAACTGTGAAGCTCAGGGTTGAAATCCACCCATTATCCAAGGCTTTTGCAGGAAAGGGAGCCCAGCTGGGCACATTTAATTAGAACATTCCCAGCCACATCTTCCCTGAAGGGAGCTCCTCCATCACAACTGATTTATGGAAGGGAAAACTCTCTTTTCTGCTCCCTTGGGGATCCCACCTGAGTTCCATCCTCCCAAAATACGGGGACAGACACAGGGGATGCTCATTGGGAGGGAACAAGGCCCTCAGCAGGGAGACTGTTCAATATTCTGGGCCAGTTCCACAGCTCACAGCTGCTCAGCAAATTAATTATTGCTTTGAAGATCAAACTGTGGGCGAGTTCAGGGCCACATTTTCTCCCAGGCCATGCAGAGAGAGTTTTTGCAGCTCCTGGGAGGAGGACAAGGGCACTTTGTTCCCCTGTAGCTTTTCCCCAGCCAGAGCAGAGGACACAGGGATAACTCAAGGTCCCTGGGAAGGAGTTCAGGTGCTTCTTTTCAAGAATAAAGTCCTAAGCAGCAAAAAAAACTGAGCAAAAAGGCATCCAAAACTGAGTTTTGGATGGGTGGTTTGCAGGATAGATCTGAGCTCCAGGCACACAGGTGGGTGCAGGAATAATTCAACACCTGCTGCTTGATACAACCTGAGCCTCTCCCACCTCCTTTTATATAAATAATCCACATCAGCAGCCTCAGGAGCTGGGGGTATTTTTCTAGACCTGCCAGGGATTTTTTTCCATAGATCTCATCTAAATCTGTACTCCAGGCTGGACACATTGATTAAAAAAAGGACCAGATTTGTTCTGGGAACATCCATCCATGTTTTACCCTCTTTTACTCTTTTACTTGAAAGCTCGTTTCTAGTGCTTTCCCACATCCCTCATTCTTTCCCTTCAGAGGAAACAGTGTCCATCAAGATCTAGGCAGGAGAAACAGAACCTAGAGAAATCACTCCTAAACCAACAAATTTCCCCATTTCTCACCACCAGCACTCATTCAAAGGGGCTCTTCAGCCAGAGGCAACAGGTACAGACCAAAATGAGTGGAATAATCGTCACACAGGCTCCATCCCCATCCTTCCTTCATCTCCTGGAGGCTGCTCTGAGTCCCTCAGGGAGGCTTCACACAGGCTGTGGCCTCATCCCTGGTGATGAGGAGCTCACACTCCCTCACACCTGCTTTACTTCATCCCTTTCCAGCCCAGACTCTTATTAGGAATTCCGTGGAATCCGTACACTTGGCTCCTCCTGGGGCGGGAGATCTTGTTCCCTCGGCTCATCCATCACCCTGCCCACAAACTTCTGCTCCCACAGCAGGCACGAGGAGCTTTCTTGGCTGTTCCTTCCAAGAACAGCATGGAAATTTCTTCCCAGAAGCTCCTGGAGCTGGAAATGCCACAGCTCCAGGGGGAAGGGACACAACCTCTCATCACCTTGGCTTCCCCCTGCCCCAGTCGTGCTGGAGCCTCTCTGCCAGTGGCATTTTATTAATTAAAAATACAAGTTGGTTGCAGGATGCACAACGGGGTGGGGTGTTGTTTTTTTTTTTTTAACAGCAGCTTGATAGGGGAAGAGATTTCGAGAAATACATACCCCCTACCTCAACCTCTGGGTTCCAGGGGAATAAATTTATGTCTCACCTCTGTCCCTTTCATTGTTTCACACCATCCCACAGCTTTTCTCGTTCACCCTCCTCCCTTTACAGCGAGGTCTCCACAGTCAGCACCCCTGAGTGTTGCTTTTACTTAGAAAAAGCAACCAGGGCTCCTTCAAGAACAGATTAAAAAGAACCTTAAATCCTTAAAAGTCAAAAAGAACTAATAAAACCCAAACAGAAGCCTTTAACCAAGCTGCTCAACAGATTTCAGCTTCACTTGCATCACCTTCCTTGTCTCCCTTCACTTCAAACAGCCACAAAGAGACAAAAATAATCAGAAAAAATCAGGCAAAGACAAAAATCAGAATTTACCTTGCTGGACAGAGAGCCCATTTCCATGAGGTAGAGCCTCCTTTGACTCACTTTCCATCTTCCTAGGGCTTAGGGGATGGAGGATGCAGCCCTCTCCTTCTCCTCCTTTTCTTCTGGCTCCCAGAGGGGTCACCCTATTCATCACCACAAATCCTGGAAAAAAAACATCCCCTCTCCACCCCAGAGAAAAGGACACACAGCAAAGGGGTCAGGGCCTTTAATGAGGGTGGGGAGGAAAACAAGCTCTCCACCCACCCTCCCCTTTACCCTCAGCCATTTCCCATAAACTCATTTACCCTTTGGGCTGGGGGAGGCTCCTCAGCTGCCTGGCTTGAAGCTCAGTGGTCCAACAGCCCTGGAATGACCAGCCTGGGGAGGTTAATATTCAATTATTTAGTGTTTAGGCAGTGTTACCCCTCCAGACAGGGAGGAGGATCCCTGAGGAGCAGCTGGAGATGTTCAGTTTGGTGTTCTGGGGGTGATGTTCAGCTGCTGCTTCCTGAAATCCTCCTGGACTTTAAAAACACCCCTGGAGCAGGGTGGGACAGGGCAGTGGGGTGGGGAGAGGTTGCACAGGTGGTGATGGGGAAAATGGGTTCACTTGGGCAGAAAAAGGGCTTTTTGCAAGAAATTCTTCCCCCATGGGTTGGAGATGCTGAGAAAAGCCACAGGGAGTGATAACTTGTTGGTATTGTAGAGCCTTGCTGGCAAGAGCGTGGTGTAGATTGTGTTACAATTCAGAATTTCATACAAGGTATGAGGCCATTGAAATTTTAATTGTTGCAGTTTTTGGAAAGAATCAGAAGAGGTTCCAATTTTCAGAGTTGAATGCAAAAGAAAAAGCTTAGTGCCTTGAATCAGAAAAGAAACCAAAGAGAAATATGAAACTAAATCAGATCTCATACTTGTGCCTTGTCACTTCGTTGTTTGCCTTAAGTAACGCAACCCTGCCCATGAGTCAACAAAAAACCAATGTTTGGGTGACTTTGGCCAATGCATCAGGCTTGGACACCATTTGTTTGACTTATTCAAGTCCAGAAAAGCCATTCTCAACCTGCTTGGTTGATCATGGCCTATTTGTTTTACCCAGAAGACACCAATAACTGAGGTGAACAGCCTCCAAAAGGACGGGGAGTTGTGGCTGTGAGGTGTTTTGGGGGCTCCCTAATAGGGAGAGCTTAACACACATGGTTAGGTTTGCTTTTAGTTCTTATTTCCCTGTGGTTTTTTTCAGTGTTATCCCCAAGGGACGCTCTTGTGGGTTGTAATGAGGATGTCTGATAAAGGCCCACACTCCTGATACATCCCAGTAATAAATTCTTCCCCTGATATTCTTTAAACTTTGTCTCCTGATAAATAAAATGGGAAATTTCAAGGAATCATATTAAAAATAATTGGTCATTATCATTACAGACTCCACATCCCAGGCAGAGCCTTTAATCTCATATTTTGAGGAGAAGGGGGGAAAAAATACACACCCAAGCACCTCTTTGGGTGACATTAAATGACACAGGATCTCATACTTCTGTGTTATGGGACCTGAGGATGCAAATGTCCATCACCTGCTCCTTATCCTGTCTCTGAAAAAATATCCAAAAAACTTTTTTAACCTCTCTTCACTTTGATCTGCTCAGTTTCAGATATCAGAGCCTTCCACTAGAAGGAAAGTTATTTGTTTTTTTCGTTACATCCTCAGCGTGAGGTTTTTATCCTTCCAGTTTTGCTTCCTGCAGGTGATTCCATGTCCCTGCAGGAGCTGATCCCTCGAGTGGCACCTCCCTGGCTGAGCATCTGTGCCCAGGGATGGGGAGGGCACATCCTCCAGCCCCTTGGCTTGGCAGAACAACTCCTAATTAACGAAATGCAAGAATTCCACTGTGCAAATAGTTCCCACCCAGCATGGAAATGAGCTCAGCTCTGGAGCACGCTGGCTCTGGCAGCTGGGGGTCATTTGCAGCGGGGTGGTTGGGCTCAAATCAGAGGTCAGGTCACCCATCAAGGGGGATTTCCTCTGGCTGGTCTCACTTTCAGGCCCTATTTGGGGTCTGTCTTGCAATTTTCAATGGTAAGACCAATAACTTCATGGGAATGTTCCTTCAAGAGACTCTCTGATGATGCCACCACAAATCTCAGCAGCTCTGCTGGGACCAGAGCAGAATTCTGGCCTATTTAACCCTTCTCTCCCATAAAACCAGGTTGAAATCAAGTAGTTCTGTCAATCACTGATTTCCTATACATTTGAGATCGGGTGTTGCTGTCCACATGGGCATCCCACGGGATGTGTAGGAGATTCCTGAGGTCTCTCACCTCTGCTCAGGTGTCTGTTCTTGTGAAACTTGAGAAAATCAGTGGTTTTGTGGCTTTGGAATTGGAGAAAGGGGTGAAAGGTTACACCAGGGAGGAGTGGGACGGGAATAACATCTACATCCACACATCACACCCCGATGTGTGTTAGAAAAGCACTCTGATGTTTCCTGTTTTTCATTTTCTACACCAACAACATCATTGCTTCCTGCTGGAGATGCCTGGGAACTGCTATTATTTGCCCCTGTAATGAAGAGAATAAACATCTTTGCAGCAGAGAAATGAGAATTAGGTGAAGGCACATTTAGCACCTTCAGCAGGACAGAGGGGAACCACAGCCCCAGTCCCACCCTGCTCTCTGCAGGCACATGAAACACCTTCTGCTGAAGCTGATATTTGCAGGGATTTCATCCCAAAGTGCAGCAAACTTTATATTTCTTTTTCTTCTTACTTGGGGGACTCCAATGGATTTGTTTGGTTCATCTCAGTTCTGTGATCAGGGAAATAATTCACTGATTTTTTATTACCAGGGAATGAGGGAAACAGAGGATTTTTATTTTTTTCCCCTGGAAGCCAGTTTCCTAAGGAAATGAGGCCTATTCCATCACGCTGTGTGGAAGGGGAGGTCAAACAGTCACAGTCTCAGGGAGTGCTGCCTGCTGGAGGTGCCACATTTTTGAGGTGAGGTGTGGGGACACGCGGTCACCACCCGAGGGTGGCAACCAGACAGGGGCTCCTTTTCTCTCCTCTGCAGCTCAGCACTTGTGAGACAGAGCCTGAGGGTATGGAGCCAACATTGGCTGAACCTTGGAGGCTTCAAAAATACAACATTCTTTGCAGACAATTGGGGGTGACCACATTATTGAGGGCATCAAGCCTTTTATAGACCCTCGGGAAGCCACATGGAGCGATGTCATTGTCAACCATAAGAACTTCCAATGGATCTCTTGTGTAGCTGAGCATGAGAACTCAGTGTGAGACTCTTATCCATGTGATAAGGACAGGAGTTAAGCTTTCTGTTGTTCCCTGAACTCCTCATTTCACTCTTCAGCTTCACTACAGTGCCATGGAATGGATAAATCCCAGGAGCTGCCTGAAGGAGAGGCACTTAAGCACTTAAGAGCAATGCACATTTACAAAAACTGGATCCTGTAATAGCTCCCCGTGCATCCAGGGCCATCATCTCAAATGGCAACAGCACAAGGCAAGTTAATAATAGTCATTGTTCCAAGATTAAATTAGGTAGACAGGAATGATTTTTGCAAGATTCATAATGGTTTTAATGATACTATTTAGTTACCAAGAACAATATATCTTTTCTGTTCATGAGTTCCTGGAAATCAAGGATGGTGGGGTTGTAAAATACGTTTTTAAAAGCAGAGTTGTGAGCTGCAGCCTCTTTGAAAGTTGGTTGTACATTATCTTGAACTGTCTTTATCCAGTAAGGAGGAACAAGATATGGATGGGAACAGCGAGTCTGTGCATGGCATCTTGGGGAAATTTGGCTTTTGAGGCAGGAGCCAGACTCTGAAGGGATTTGAGGCCGGGTCAAATCCCAGAGAAGACTTGCAGCCACCTTGCTGTCATTGCTTTAGAGGAAGTGGTGCCATCATGACACAGTTTGATATCAATGTATGGCTGCAGCATATCCTGGACCCATCCAGCAGCTGGCCAGCCCCACTTGGGTCTCCCAGTGTGGCCCTCAGGACACCCTGAGGGTGACATTTCACCTCACCAGATGTGGTGGCAAGATGGGCCCAAGGCTGGAAGTGAGAGAGGAGCGTGGTGCTCTCAAACTGGACTTGCTTTGGGCCATGAAAACTGGGACATGCTGAGTGCCCTGCACCAGAGGAAACACTTATTTCTTGTGAATTGTCAGCAGAGGCGTTTTCCTAGAAATTCTGCAGCGTTTTGTGCTGTGCATTCTCTCTGAACCCATAAAACACCAGAAGATCTCCAGCTGCAGTGACGCCGCTCGGTCACAGCGCTGGCGTTTGGCCACGTCCTCGCTCTGCTGGGAATTATTCCACAAGGCACTTTGCCATGGAAATGCACGCTGGGGTGGCCTGCAGCAACAACAGATGGACAGGGAGTGCATCAAAGCAGGCCTGAGGGCTTTTTCCTCACACTGGTCCCAGTTAGAGCCACCTGAATTCACGGCTGGGTGAGCCAGCAGACACACAGTGGGTTGGTTGCTCCACCAGTATGAGCCCAGTTGGGTGAGAGCTGAGGAAAAATATTCTGGGAAGAAGCACAGGATGTCTGGAAGAGCAGCTCACCATGTCCCCACAATGTCAGATCAGTCTGTCCTTGATAGGAGAACCAGGTCAGTGTTGAGACCCAGCTTTACCAATATCAAGGTATTGATGACTTTGGTGCTGAAAAGCTGGGATTGTGCAGGTGGATTTGCCAAGGCAGGTGTTTTTTTAGGGATTTGAATATCCATCCTTGGCAAAAAAGCAGCAGGAGGGAAGGAAAAGCCATGAGGCTGAGACTGATGAGAAGCAAGGAAGACCCAAGTCCTGACTTTGGAGCAGGGAATCAATGCCCATGTGGCTTGGAGACTCAGGGAATGGCAGAGAAACATTTGTGACTCCCAAAGTCTTCCTTTCATCACCTTTCAGCACGTTTTGCCAAGATTTTGACAACATTTGTCCCAGTTCACAGCCTGGTCGAGGCTGGGAGTGAAGACACCCAGCTTTCAGCTCCTTATGGGAACTCACACCTTCTCCCAAGAGCAAAACCAACTTGTTTGTGTTCTAGGAACCCAAATAAACATTTTCATGGAGGGCTGCTGGCTGAACGTGTCAGTGGGGACATCTCACATCACCCTCCCCTGGCAGGATCAGAGGATGTTGTATAAGGCTGTGTGTAGATTTGTCAGCAGCTTTTAACTAGGAGAACTCCTTTTCTAATTTCATGATTAGATTGAAGCATATCATTCCAAAGCTGCTTGCAATAGGAAAGAAAGAATTACAGAGAGGAAGTCACAATAAAAATGTTCCTGACAACATGCACAGGAGGGTGGAACCCTCTCATGGTGGAGGTTTTGAGGTTGTCCTGTGCAGGGCCAGGATTTGAACTTTATGATACTTGTGAGTCCCTTCCAACTCGGGATATTCAATGATTCTACAAAAAATTCTAATTTTTCTCCACAGCCAAGAAATTTTTTTTCTGCAAAAGACACTTCAGCCCTCAGCTGCTGAGCCCTTTCAGCAGAGTCCAAACTGAGCAATTTCAGCTGTTTCTTTTTGACTTTTAAGATCTTCTTTTACCTTTTAAGGTCTTCCCTTTTTCCCAATGTGGGCTAAACCCAAATTTCAGTAGATAACATGGAATTTCATTTTAGAGAAGACAAATAGGCAACAGTCAGTAAGTGTTGGTGGGAGCAGCCCTGTGCTGACTCTGTCCCCAAATTCACTGGGGCTCTTGGAAATATCAGTAATGCAGAAGGCACTGGGAAGGTGAAGGATATTATCCCAGAGAGTGCTCACAGGGTATATTTGCAGGCAAAAATGGGGGAAACTTTTCTAAAAGTCACATGAATCTTGTCTCACCTGCCCCTTGCTGGATTGGAACTTCCAACCCCAACTCTGCAGCTCTGAATCCCTCTCTGTGCTGTATGAATGTTATCCTGCAGTGGGTTGATTAAATGTGATTAAAAGAAACCATTTTGTCCCTGCGGTTTAAAAAAAAAAAAAAAAAAAAGGAGAATTTGTCAAACCTATTTGAATCTGCAGTCCCTACTTGAGAAAAGTTTGAGGAGCCAGCTGGAATTCCTTCAGGTGTTGATGGCAAGAGCTCGTTTGTGATGTTCCAGGAAGCAGAGACCACAAAAAGAGTTACAGAAGGTTTAGGAACCCGCAGCGTTTCTGTTTGATGCTGTATTAATCTCCTTGAGAACAATAACCACATTCCATTTCTCCCCACTGCTTTTTGGTTCTTATTAAGACTCCCTCTATCGATCTGTAAAATCATATCTATCAATCTGAAAAGCAAATAAAAGCAGGGGTAGGAGAAAGCAGGGAGCAATTCCAAGATGTGCTCAGTGGTTTGGCACTGCCAGGTCTAACATCCCCTGGCCCTCACAGATTTTGGTGAGCTTTGGATGAGGCTCTGCCCTCAAGAGAATGAAATTTCCCTGCTCAGTGATAGGAGAGTCACTCAGGTGCACCGTGACAGAGGAGTGAAAGCATTTTCTTAGGGGAAAAAAACCCACAAGAAATAAGTTTTTCTTTGCTTTACGCAAACAATCAACGTGGCAGTCAACGCTGGGCTGCCTTTTGGGTTGTGTTTTAAATCTGAACTGGAGCAGCAAGCCCTGGTGACCTGCTCTCCGTGCAGTCATTGCCCAGCCTGTGTCCATGTTCAGGATGACCCTGAGTGTGGAAGATTTTGGAAATGCCAGCAGCACAGAACAGCATTGTCACCTCGTGTGTCCTCGCACAGGAAACCTCCCTGCGAGGGAGCCTGAGCTCAGCCTGGAGCTCTGGAGCTCCCAGTTAAACAAAGCTGGGAGTACAGGGAGCAGAATTTCAGGAGCAACACTCAGTTCACCCTGATGATCAGACTAATTACCAGGCAGTGGAGCCTGCCTCTGCTGGGAGGTTTTCTCAGCCCCGGGGTTATTCCTGATGGCATTTGCGATTTTCCGATTTTCCGTCTGAGGCGGCCTCAGGATCAGGGTTTGGGTTTCCTCAGCACAGCGTGAGCCAGTGGGGTGGGAATGGCAGCAGACACTGTGACCTACAACTACAGTGGGACAGCAATGATTGTCCTGTCTCCAGGGCAGAGCTTGGCCGTGCTCAGAAGAGAGCCGAGCTCCCGAGAGCCCTGGAGCAGCTTGTGAAGGGGTGGGGAGGCACAAAGGGATGTTTTTGTGGGTTGGTGTTGAACAACAACTTGTTCTGGGTTCTTCTTGAATGCCAGAAAGGGGGGATGCACCTACAGACAGCAGGGGAGCCTCAATTAGAAGGGACAGCAAAGTAAAGCAGTTTCCTTTCAACTTAAATTGCCTCTGCTCTTCTCAAGCCCAGCTCCTGGGAGGGCAGGGAATCACCTCTTTTCTCCTGGGTGTTTCTACCAGAGCTACCAGAGATCAAGTTGATAAAGGGACTGAGACACCTCTCCTGTGGGGATGGGCTGAGAGAGCTGGGACTGTTCAGCCTGGAGAGCAGGAGGTTGTGGGGAGACCTCACAGCACATTCCAGGATCTGAAAGGACTACAGGGAATCCAGAGTGACTCTTCATCAGGAACTGGAGAGACAAGGGGAATGGGTTCAAACTGAAACAGAGGGAATTTAGATTAGAAAGAGGGAAGAAATTCTTCCCTGTGAGGGTGCTGAGGCCCTGGCACAGGGTGCCCAGAGAAGCTGTGGCTGCCCCATCCCTATAAGTGTCCAAGGCCAGGTTGGATGGGGCTTGGAACAACCTAGACTAGTGGAAGGTGTCCCTGCCTATGGCAGGAGCTGGAATTAGATGTCTTTAAGGCTTCTTCCAGAGCAAGTCATTCCAGGATTCTGATTTTTCCACTCATCTCCACTGAGCTGGCAAAAACCAGCACAGCAGAGATCAGCACAGGGCATCCTCACTTGAGCAAGGGGGATTTTCTGGATTATGGGGGGCACTTTGGTGTTCTCTCCACAGTAATTAAAGCCAGGTAAAGTGGAATGGAAAGTGAAGTCTCGTTTTTTTTCACAATACAAGTGAAATCTTCCAAGGGTAGTGGAGTTCTCTCTTGCTTCACTTCTGGAGTCAAAGCTAAATGTCTTTCTGCAAGAGATGCCCTGGACAAGCACAAGCTCTGAGTCTCCTTAGAAAGGCTAACAGGGTGAAATGAAAAGGTCTCTTCCATACAGGAGTTCAGGTCTTCTTAATTTAATCCTCTTGTCCAGCCTTAACAATTACCATTTTATTGATTCAAGGGAAGTAGCAAAGAACATGTGGGCAGCTTGTGTATTTCCTGATACCATCTCACAAATCAGGCAAAAGGTTAATTTTCATTCAGGAAAAACGGCATCTTGAAACTGAAGTAAAATTATTTTAAAAAGGAAAAGAAAATCAGGGACAGGATAAAAGCAGGAAAGGCTCTTTTTTTTTTTTTTTTTGCATATTTAAAGCTCACGTTGGACTCTTGTTGCCTTTCAAATCTTATTTGTAAAGATTTGGACAAGGTTTCATGGTGACACAGAGCTCAGGGCCAAGACTATAGGCACAAGGTGCTGGAAAACAAGATAATGCACCAAAGTTCTGTCAAGAGGCACCTGACCTTTCCCAATCCCAAAGGAATTGTCCACTAAAATGTTGGAGCTACAATTCCTCCCAAGGTAAACATCAGGTGGGAGAAAGTGAAAGGATGACAGAAGTTGCCCTCAGGCTCTGAGGGGAGAGTTTTAAAAGGAGTTTTACTCCAAACAACATATCAATCTCAAAATAAGAAAAAAATAAACAACAGCCTGAAAACCAAAAAACAGAAAGTCTTGCTCACAAAAGAAAAGCACCTCCAAAGGGCCCAAGGGGTAAGTTCCCTCCAGTTTGTGGCTCAAAAAGCCACACATCCCTACTTTGTTTCCATAGCATGTTCACATCCATCCTTTGGTCCTCAAACAGCGGTGGGAGCCCAGATCCAGATGGTTCCCACCACACCCCCAAATTCCCAAAGCCCTTGCCCATGGATTTTTGCTGTCTTCCCTCACACTTGGCCGTGTTCAGCTTCGTCCTCATCGCGTGTCAGCGAAGGAACCAACATTTTTCTGCATTGCACAATTCCTTCCTCGATCGTTTCTGACTTCCCTGCTCTCTGGGTCACCTGGAGGGTTTTATCAGCAGCCAGTGTGTGTTGTCTTCAGGTCATTAATTCAAAAGTTAAAGAGCATGGAAATGCTTTTGGCCCTGCCCCAGTGGGAACATGGTCACTACTTTAATTACACTTTGAATCCCATTAATTAGCTGCTTTGAGGGCTATTTAATGTCTTCCACATGCCTTGCTCACCATTTTTGCTCAAACTAAACCCAGGACTAACTTAAAACACCACTTTCTGTAACTTTTTGACAAGATCTTTAAGGTCAAGCCCGTTACAATTCTGAAAAACTTCATAATCTTATTTTTATAAGGTACCAAATTCACTTGACAGCATTACTACTTTGTCTTACTTTTGTTACCCTCCTTTAATTTCCTTCCTCTATTAATTATTTTCCCTTAATTGTGTCCTGTGTGAGATTATGTATTTTTTAGCCTGGGATTAATGCCAGACCAGGGGACATACACTTTCCTAGGATATCCCCTTTACTTTTTGGAAAACACAGTTATGACTTTAGCCCGGCTCTCATCATGCAGAACCACCCTAACCAAGTGAAAAAAATATATAATTTCTGTTCCAGAGACCTCCTCAGGATGCTCTTTGAAAACTCTTGGGTGCAGTTAGAGCTGTGTGAGTCAAGAATTAATGGTGGCTGCCACAGCCCCCCTTCACCATCCAGGCTGGGATTCCATCATCTGGCTGCTCCCAATGCCAAAGCAGAAATATTTAGGGAATTTTTCTGTCTTCATCATTATCAACACTTTTTTTTTTTTCCCCATTTCAGTCTCTTAATGGCTCAATACCATTGTGAAAAAAATTCTTGTGCTTTCAATGTCATTTGGTGCCTCCCCATTGTCCTCAGCCCTTCTGGATGTTGATCTCTCCTCAAATCCTTTCCTCTGTGGCCACAGGGCTTCTTCATTTTCATTTGAATTTTTCAACCACAAGAAGGACGTGCAAGTGGCACCAGGTGTCCCCTGGGGCTGTGCTGGGCTCTGTGACAGAGAATATCACTCAGAAGCTGAGCCTTCCACCTCTGCAGCCTGGATTTGGTTCTCACTCACACTCTGTTCCACCCTTAGGTGTGCTACGAGTAAACAAGATCAGAGGAAGAGTTTATATGTGTTCAAGTAACGTTTGACCAAGCCAGAAATTTACCTCAAGGATATGGGAAGTATTTAAAATAAAAATATTTTCTAGATGTGGACACTGTCTTTGAAGAATAACTGCTGAAAATAAATAACAGAATAAATAACTGCATTGTTTTAGTCAACCTCTTTTCATTTTTAATAATTAAATAATTCAAGTAAAACGGGGAAGGTCCAATTCTTTATTTATATCAGAACTCCTTAAAATTCTCACAGTATTATTGCAAGGCAAAAAAAGAAAAAACAACACTCCAGGCTCTGGTTTCAAATCCTGTTTCATCTTTGTGGGTTTTTCTGAGCCCTTTAATGCTCAGGTGGAGCTGCCTCACCTCTTGCACAACCCTCAGCCTGCTACTCCCCTCTCTGGCTTGAATTAAAGCCTTCTTTTTCAGCTTCCCTCAGCCAGAGCTTTCACTGATGAAAGAAATGCTGAATAAAAGGGGAAGAAAACAATGGCCGAAGTCATGCATCCCACTAAGAGCTCTGGAGAGGTCACTTGCCTCTGCCAAAATATTCTTTACAGCCCTGGATGTAAAACTTCATCTGGGTGAGAAACCAACCCTATACACTTGGGGGAAAAAAAAGGATAGGCATGTTTAAATTCCTTTAATTCCTTTTCTAATTACCTCAGATGTATATAATTTATTGTAATTTTTAATAAGATTTTCTACCTTTTGTTGCACTTGTTGCACTTGCTGTTACTGATACGCAGTAAAGGGTTCTCAGCCTCATTTTTCTGCCATATGTTCTTACAACAATGACAGCTGTAAAATCAGGACTAAAGCAGGAGTGAAGTCGTGATAAAAAGGAACGAGAAACAATTACTATTCTGAATATTAATAAACTTTTGCTTCAGCTAATTCTTTGGTTGAGAGTCTCCTTTAGGAGAAAGGAGAGGTTTTTGGAAATGCAACATGGCTCTTTCACCTTGGAGACTGGAAAACTTTTAGTTCAGGTGGAAGGCAGATAAGGGGATTGGAAATGTACCTGCTCCTCCTATTCCTAATCCTAAACAACAAAGGGAAAAGAGGTGCATGATACAAACCCAACAGAGAACATCAAGCACAGCACCAGTACGACAGAAATACACAACAATAGAAAATAAAAAATGTTGGTCCTTGACTAAATAAACATCAGGGAAAATGTGGGAGGGCAGGGAAGGGCTCAGCTCACACCTCTCTGGGTCTTTTCAAGCTGCTTTTAAAGCACTTGGAGAAGCCCAGCCCTGCACACAAGAGCAGCCACAGCAGTTCCTGTCCAAGGTCAGGGAATCATCAGGGATTCAAGGAGTGAGTGCCACCAGCACAACTGCTGAGAGCTGTGTGGGAGCCTCCATCTGCCTCCCCTCCCTGGCACAGCGTGAGGATGCCTTGCAGCTCAGGAGGAGAATGGGATGGTGAGAAGATTCCCCCTGTGCTTATTCTCCTGCCTCTCCTGCAAGGAGATGGGTCATGGGATCATTTAGGGTGGAAAAGACCTCTGAGGTCATCGAGTCCAAGCTGTGACCCAACACCAGGGCACTGCTTTAGTGGACAACACTAAACCAAGTCCAGTGGTTGTGAGAAAAAGGTTGTCTCAGGCAGGTGGGGGGAAATTCAGCACTCGAAGGGCACAAGTTCTGTCCACAAAGCTTTTTGTCCTGTGAAAATAAATCCCAGGCTGGTGAGAAACCCAGTGTGCAGAGCAAGCTCCTCCTCCTTTTCACCTTCCCACTGGAGATGCTCAAAGAGTGAAGCAAAATGCCAGCCCTGCAGGTGTTTGTTGGTTTTGTAGCATCCAGAGAGGAAGGAGAATGGTGAAGTCGGAAACACAGAAATGAGGTGGTTGCTTGGAACAATATGCAGACCCAGAGACCTCACATACATGGGGCTACCAGCCCAAAGAGCTGAAAAACCTAGATAAAATAAAGATGCAGATAAAATACAGCCTCAGAAAATGGAGAAATGATGTGCTGGGAGGTGTTTTCCATGGATATATCCCTTACCCACTCCCTGCAAAGGGATAGCTGGGCGTGAAGGGAGTGGAAAGGAAATAAATGGTCAAAGCCTTTGAAGTCTTTCACTGCCACCATCCAAACGTCATCAGGATTGGACTCTGAGAACCCCTGTCAAGACAAGCAATTCTTAAACTGCACCAATTATGTGTCTACAAGTCCCTTACAGGAGGGTGCAGGTTCGGGGTGGGGGCAGGGCATTGGGCTCTGCTCCCAGGGAACAGGGACAGGATGGAGGAAATGGCCTCAAGTTGTGCCAGGGGAGGTTTAGATTGGATATTAGGGGAAATTCCTTCATGGAAGAGGTTGTCCAGCCCCAGAAATGGCTGTTGAGGGAAATCATTGAGTCACAATCCCTGGAGGAATATAAAGGATACGTGGATGTGGCACTTGGGGACATGGGTTAGAGGTGGCCTTGGCAGTGCTGGGGGAATGAATGGACTCCATGATCCTACAGGTCTTTTCTAACCCAAAGATTCTATGAAAATCTATGAAAATTTTCTAACCCATATGATTCTATGAAAAGAAACTCAAAAGACCTCCATTGTCTCATACCATGAGGATCATTGGCAGGGCTGGAGCTCATTCCAGCCAGGCTGAAGGGAAGGATGGCAGGGAATTCCTTTGCCTCCACTGAGACTCTAAATCTTGCTTTAACAGCGCTGTCCTCTCCAGATTTGAAACCCCCTGCATTTATGAACGTTCTGGGAAAGTGGCAAAAGACATCTATTCACAATAGGATTGCTGGAGACAGCTGAGGGACTGTTTCCTGGAATGATGGAAAAGGCTGCTTTGTGGATATCTGGCTGAACTGTTTCTACTAGAGTGATGACTTGATTGCTCCTGGGGTTTGCTGAAATCCTGGTTATATATTAAGCCATGCTGACCCTTGGATGAGCATGTTTTTGGTATTACTTGAATAGAAAGAAGCTGATGAGCATTTGGGCTCAATAAAGACAGCACTATGTGGCTGAAGGGAATATACTGGATTGGGAAAGGGCCTGGGTCAGAGATATCCAATCATTCCTCTAAATGGCTGAGTTTTGAAGCCACAGCCCGGAGTGTTCCTACAGTGCTGTGTGTTAGAGATGGTTTTGCTGGGGTGAGATGGAAAATGCATCCCAGTTTTCCCACAGGACAAACCCACAGGCAGGTGCTCTGCATGTGTAGGCACTGCTGTGCTCTGGGAATGAGGATTTCTCTCATCCTGCAGAGTTTCCAGCAGGCTGCTCAAAGCAGTGGAAAGAAAGCCTTGCTGTGTCTGAAATTGGGGAATTTTCCTGCTTGCAGGGAAGAGAGGAGTGCTCACTTGGAGATTTTTCTGTGCCACCTGCATCCCTTCCATTATCTTCCCTCCTTCCCTCAGCCCTCTCTTGCCCCTCTCCCCTTTGTACACAACTGCATCACATCCTCCTTCCCTGCTGCAAGAGCCTCATGGAATCACAGAATTATTTTGGGTGGAGAAGCCCACTGAGATCATCCTGTCCAACCATTCCCCCAGCACTGCCAAGGCCATCACTGACCATGTCCCCAAGTGCCACATCCACGTGGCTTTTAAATCCCTCCAGAGATGGGGACTCCACCACTGTCCTGGGCAGCTGTGGCAGGGCTGCACACCCTTTTCCATGAAGAAATTTTCCCAATATCCCACCTGGCCCAGCCTGAGGCCGTTCCCTCTCCTCCTGTCCCTGTTCCCTGGGAGCAGAGCCCGACCCCCCCAGCTGTCCCCTCCTGGCAGGGAGTTGTGCAGAGCCACAAGGCCCACCCTGAGCCTCATTTGCTCCAGGCTGAGCCCCTTTCCCAGCTCCCTCAGCTGCTCCAGCCCCTTCCCCAGCTCTGTTCCCTTCCCTGGACAGTCTCCAGCCCCTCCATGTCTTCTTGTGAGGGGCCCATGATTCTTGCACCATCCCATCCTTTCACCTTGACTCTAAATGAGCTTTTCACCGCCCAGGCCAGGCCCAGCAAAGCCAACCCCAACCTCAGTGGGGTCAGTCCCCTCTGCCACCTGTGGTCACCACCCCAGCACCACCCTAGGGCCAGTCCTATCCCCTGAACCCCCCACCCAGGCTCCAAATTTCATAATTCCACTTTTTGCTACTTTAGAAAAAAAATCAGACTTCTCTTTCCTTTTGCTTGAGGAAGCAAAGGCCTTTTTTTCAACCCTTTCATCCTGTACCTCAGCTGCTGGGAGTTGATGCCTTGATGGCAACACCTTTTTCCTCTCCAGCTGGTGCTTCCAGGAACATCCCTTTTGGCTCAACCCTACTAATCCCTGTTTATGGCCCTCCATGCACATCCCAAGCTCACCCTCCTTTCCTGGGATTACAAAACCACACCTGTCCGTGTCAGGTTGGCCAAGTTCCACACTGCCCATCCATTTTCTGATCTGTTTGGAAGATTTGGGCACCATCCCCTCACTCAGCCATCTCTGTGCTCCCCACATCTCCCCTCTCCTCCAGCCCTGAGCAAACAGACAAACAACTGGTTTATGAAAGGGAAGAGGGAAAGCCAACAGCAGCTGCTTTAAATCTGCTGTAATGCTGGCGGCAATTGCATAAGGCAGAGGTTTTGCTGATGTCCCCACCCCATTCCTGAGAAATATTTGATTTATTTTGGTGTCACTGTGCCCGCTGCCCATGCCCTCAGCACATTGGCAGCGCGGGATCCAAGAGCAGCATCAAAGAGCATCTCTGGATTCGCTTCTGCCCCGACACAATCCCACAAGAAAAAGGGCAAGATTCAAAACAGCCTCCTGAGCCCGGCCCAGCCGAGTTCCTTGGCATGGCCAGGACGTGCAGAGCTCAGGAAACAGATGGGTCTCACCATCCCCAGGGGTTCAGTGGCTCTGGGCCCTGACAGAGCAGCAAGTTTCAAATTAAATGACCCTTGAGTGAGAGGGAGCAGCCCCAGCTCTCATCTGCTGGCATGGCTCAGCCCGGGGCAGGGCCCTGTCCCACAGCTCTGCTTCGCATTACACGTCTGGAGGCAGAGAATCCTGGAATGGCAGAGTGGCCTGGGTGGGAAGGGACCTGCAAGAGCATTTCATTCCACTCCCTGCCATGGGCAGGGACACCTTCCACCAGCCCAGGNGTTTCTCTGTATCCTTCCCTTCTCCAGGGGAACATTCCCAGCTCTCCCAGCCTGGCTCCAGAGCAGAGGGGCTCCTGCCCTGGATCATCTCCTGGACTCCTCTGGATTTGCTCCAGCAGCTCCACATCCCTCTGCTGTTGGGGATGCCAGAGCTGGATCCAGCACTCCAGGACACAGCGCTCTTTCAGAACAAATATTCCCTGATTCCAAAGTTCTGCCTCAACCATCAAGTCAGGTCTCAATCTCCAACCTCCAGCTGAGATTTGCTGCCTGAAAATTGAATGCTGCTTTGCTCTTGGCAGGTGGGATGAGGGTTGGAACACACTCCCAGGCGTGGCAGCTGGTCCTGGCCGTGCCAAACCTCCATGGGAGCAGGAAAGAGCCACGTGACAGTGGGAGAGCAGTTCAATTTTCCCTTTGCTACCCAGCTTTGTGGGTCATCTTTGTGCCCAAGGATGTTTTTCCTGGTGTGAAAAACCCATCAGCACACAAAAAAGATTGTGGCAGTGTTTAGAGCCCACCTGCAATTTCTGCAGCATGAGCTGCAGGGCTGATGTTGTGTCCATCCTGCAGCTGAGCACAACCTCCCCTCTGGTCTGCAAAGCAGCTGAGGAGAGGTGGGACCCATTTTCCAGCTGCATCAGTGCAGGGAAAATCCTGCAGTTGCAGAGGAAAGAACAATTTGTCATTTTTGCAGCTGGAAGTTGGGATTGCCCTGTGGCTGTCCCTGCATCCCTGGAAGTGTCCAAGGCCAGGCTGGACGGGGCTTGGAGCAGCCTGGGCTAGTGGAAGGTGTCCCTGCCCATGGCAGGGGGTGGCACTGGCTGATCCTTAAGGTCTCCTCCAACCCAAACCATGATTATTGCATGATTTTACCTGCAGGAATCACAGAAAAACTTCAACAAAAACCCAATAAACTAAAAATAAATTAATCTAAAGCAAAGAGACCCCCAAGATTTCTTGTATCACAACCCCTTCCCCCTTAAAAAAATCTCTCCCAGCCTCTCAAATCTCTCCCTTTTCTCTGCCTTGCATGTTGTGAGGAGACTGGAAGGACGAGGCTTTTTCAGGAAAGGGCTGAAGGAGGAATGTTGAATGAGAAAATCTGCTAGACTCAAAATCTGCTGCTCCCATATGGATGTTTTCCCTGGCCCACATTCCCTTCTCTCTGGGAATTCAGTCCCACTGAAGGCAGTAAACACCTCAAAAATGGGTAATGAAGCGCTCAGGACTGGGATGTTTAAATCCCTGCTAAGATTTATTTCCCAGTGGCTTGTTCAGAGCTACTGAGGGTATTTGTAAGCCTGACAGGAAATAAATCCATGTTCCCTGAGCCCCAATAAGTTTTCTTAACCACAGCATAATTCATCCTATCTCCTGATAGGAATATTTGGTGTTTTTAGTCTGGGCTTCCTGAGCAACAGGATATTTGTTCCTCCAAACATTTAAAATCTCTATAAAAATAAAATTAATTTTAAGGTGGACATTTGAAATCTGTCTCCTTTTTTATCTCATCAACTATTGGGATTTAAAAAAAAAAATCATTGTTTTAACTTCATAGCATCTTGCTTCATCTTGTTTTGACTCAGTTTAGTCCAGAAGTCAAAATAAAATGGGATGATGAAGTCTGAATGTTGTTTCCCTCTCTCTCCTCCCTCTTTCAAAGGAAAAAGCTGGAAGAAAACAGTTTGTCTTCATCCATGGAGAAAGGTGGATTTTTCTTCCCATGTTTCTAAAGGATTTTAGATCAGGACCTAGAGAAAGGCTTTCCCCTGCCTTGGGGGATGCAGAGAGCAGAGAGGGAGAAGAGGTGACATGAAGAAGACACAAAATGATGAATGAGCAGGCTGGGAATCCCGTTCTCCACTGTTTTCATCATGTCTAGAAAAAAAACCCCAAACCCATCCAACCCAGTTCAAAGGCAACCAGAGCACCTCATCAATTTAAACTGTGTGATTACAATGCCTAATTAAGCTGTGGAACTCATCATCAAGAGCGATTGTGCAAGCTCAGAGGTTAGAAAGATTGCAGAAAAAGTTTTTTTTAATAAAAAAAAAGAGAAAGAAAATGGCATTTATCTCTGTTTTGGAGCATCTACAACTCTGCTAGATCAGTCTGAAAAGGGATATCAATTCTCATGCTGCAGAGCACAAACAAGCTACCAACAGCCCATTAGGATGAAACTTCTCCTGTGGGAAAATTGCATAATTTATCAAGTGGAGCATTTCTTCCATCTTTCTTTGAAGCAGCTGGGAATGATTAATGTCAAAAGCAGGGTTGGGAGCAAGGCTGGCCACTGGTTCTGGCACACTCTGGCCCTTCCCGTGTCACTGAGGAATTAAAGCTCGGGAAACTCCAGCAGGCTGGGACAAGATTTAAATCATTCTATAAATTAAGCACTTCCCATCTGAGTGCAGAAATTTGCCTTTTCCAAAGACTTATCCTTGGGAAAAGTAGATTGGAGGGAGCTTTAGGAAGCGTTTTCAGAGCCAGAAGACAAAGCCACGTGTGTCCAGATCCCCGGAGTGAATGCTGAGGTTGCCTTGGCAACCCAGGGATGTGGATGTGGTGATTGCAGCTCCAGAGGGTTTTAACCCACGGGATCAATCTGCCAGCAGGAGAGAGAGGCTGCTCTTGGCCAGAAATATGAGGCACTTCCATGGTCTTTGTGTTTTCCAGCCCTATGAACTGGATGAAAAACCTGTGACATCCACCAGCAAAGCTGTCTGGTTATCAGTGGAAGCAGTCAGGAACCTTCCTGGAAAACCATTTGAGAGTCTCTTATCTGGCACATCAGTCGTAGGGCAATTTGGGACTGGGACTGTCCTTCCATCCCATAAATTAGCACAGATCTGTCTGGGTCCTCCACTGGTACTTTTGAGTTTCTACAATAATACAAGGAACAAAATCAGACTAAAGACATTGACAAGTCTTTCATTTTTTTCCCCATTTCCTGGAAAAAAAAAAAGTGTTTTACTTCTCACTGAAAGGGTTTTAGCTGGGCAAAAGATTCCCTGAAATACCACAGCCCCAGAAAATCATTGTGCACCCTGAGGGGACCTGGCATGGGTTGGGAAAACTATAAGCCCTTGCTCTCGAATGGTGCAGAAGGCTCAGAAAGGAACAACTTTTAGTGCCATTTCCAAAATTTAGTGTCACACTGATTGTGTTACAAGACACCAGCAATCTCCTTAAATGATAGGTTGTCACCTGAGCCACCCAGCTAAGATGTGAGTCCATGGCAAGGTGGGAAGGTGCTGGTTTAATTTAACTCCCAGACACAAAAGGTGCAGCACCGAGCAGACAGACACAGGTGGGTGCTGCTCTCACCTGAGCTGGGATCTGCTGGAGCTCAGTGTCTTGGATATCAAGGAGGACACAATTATCATAAAATCCTGGAATGGTTCTGGGTTGGAAGGGACCTTGTTCCAACCCCCTGCCAGGATCAAGGTGCTCCAAGCCCCATCCAACCTGGCCTTGGACTCTTCCAGAGATCCAAGGGCAGCCACAGCTTCTCTGGAAAATCTGTGCCAGGGCCTCACCAGCCTCACAGGGAACCCTATCCACAGGGTTTTGGGGTGATGATGACATTTCTGGAGGATAACTCTTCCACTGGCAATAAATTTGATGTTCCAGCTGTCATGCCTGGCCCTGGAGCTCTAACCTGCTGATTGCTGCAGGGGATGGAGCACTGTGCTTATCCTCTTTTTTTTTTTTCTGTTTATCTAATCATCCCCTCCTTCTCTCTTGGGAACAGGGCACTGTGCTCAATGGACCTTGGGACAACAACATTTTGACATCCTTCTGGATGGACTTTCTGTTCGGTGCTGGCCAAGAATTTCTGAGGTGGAGGAAATGCTTTTTTCACACCAGGTCAGGGTCTGCTTGCTTTTTGTCCTTGTTGTCCCCCAGGCACTGTATGATTCCTTCCATTTCCTTTGTGAAACTCTGATGAGAATCCAAGTGTCAGAAATCTGCTGAAATCCCTGTTCTCTTCTGGTCCCTTTCAGCTTCCTCCCAGAGATGGCAGCACTCCTTGAGTGAGAAGGTGAAGCCACATGAAATCCTGTGGTGCCTGCATGGAATTCTGGATTCCTCCACAAGGAGAGAATCCCTCCGAGGTGCCAGAGCCCCCGTGCTCAGGAATATCAACTGCAGCTGACTGCACTAATAACATTAGCATGGGCACTTACTCCAGCTAAATAGGACACTTAATTCCCATTAATGCTGGACTAATTAGAGCATGGTGAACAACGAAAGAGAAAACACCATCTTTGTGTCTGTGCAAAACTATTTGCAAGCTCCCACAGAAAATATAGGCCACCCTTCCCTTCCTTGAGCTCAAAGGGGAGCCTCTGTCCCTTGAGGAGAACAACCATCAGCAATTCTCAAGATTTCATCTTTCATCTCTCATTCTGGGATACATGAATATCTACAAAGAAAAATCTGTAGATATTCATGAGTGCAGGCAGAGACAACCATATCAGTCAAAAAAAGCCTGCACTGCTAAATGCAGTGTGTGCACTGAGAGTGACCTAAATATGATTAAATTACCCTGCCTAATTTCAAGCAAGAAAAAGCTACCCAGAACTACTTTAATTAGCAGAAAGGGATGCTGTCAGCCACTTTCTGGAAGCAAATTTAATGTTCTGTGTTACTCGTTGTACCCATGGCATCCTGTGGCAGGAAAACAAAATGCTTGTCTACTCCTCCTTGCTAAAATCACCATTATTTATGCCTATCCAGGTCTCCTTAGGAAATGCAGTTTCTGCTCTGTGTTGTTCTCCATCTGTTTGCCCCCCAAGGTGTTTCAAAGCCACTTGGCAGTTCCCAGAAACTGGAGGAGAGCTACCACTGACTGAATCCCACGTTCTCTTCCAGAAAAGTCTGGATCCTTCCGACTGCTCGGCACCGCGGTGGGTCAGACCTCAGCATCCCAAGCTGGAGGGCAGGAATCTCGCCCAGAGACTTGGAAGCATCACTGAGGTAACCTGGGGTGAGGCAGGGGCAGAATTTGGGTCTCCAGATAAACATCTGTGCCTTGCACGCGTTCCAGTTGTGATGGGAGAATTCAGGGGAAAAAATGCGACCGAGGATATTAAACATGCAGGCAACTCTGGTTTGGGAAGATCCTAAACAAATGGCTAGAGGCTGGGAGAGTACCATAGAAACATCAACTTTTTTGGGTTGAAGGGTCCTTAAATATATCAATTCATCCCCTGCCATGAGCAGGGACACCTTCCACTAGCCCAGGGTGCTCCAAGCCCTGTCCAGCCTGGCCTTGGACACTGCCAGGGATCCAGGGGCAGCCACAGCTTCTCTGGGCACGCTGTGCCAGGGCCCCTCACCCTCAAAGGGAGCAATTCCTTCCCAATATCCCGTCCATCCCTGCCCTCTGGCAGTGGGAAGCCATTCCCTGTGTCCTGTCCCTCCATCCCTTGTTCCAAGTCCCTCTCCAGCTCTCCTGGAGTTTGTTTAGGCCCTGGAAGGGGCTCTGAGCTCTCCCCAGAACCTTCTCTTCTCCAGGCTAAACAGCCCCAACTCTCTCAGCTGGTATTTAGGAAAGCATCACAACAACATTCCCGTATTTTCCCTATTGTCCCGTGGCAGAGAATGGGCAAGATGACATTTCAGTCCAGGACAAATTACTATTTTAATGTCCTTATTTGCAAACATCTGCTTTTTCATGCATTAATCACACTGCACTGGGCTAGAGCTGGACTTCAGTGGGATGCCAAGCATTTTAGCAAGATGGATTTCTGGGATCAAACCCAGCATCTCTTCCTCACAGAAATCCCTCAAGGAGCTGCCAGGTGCTCCAGCAGCTCCCAGCCCGTGGTCTGCAGCCACAATGGCCATGAAGCTCTTGAGAACTGTGGGCAAACAGGGGGAACCTCAATAACCACCCACAAGGTTCATTCCAAGTGCCAGGGTGTGCCAGCTCTGTTAGGAGCATTTTCTTGATTGAGTTTTGAGAGGAGAAGGAATGACATGTTCTGCTCTCCCCTCTAAGGAAGGGTTCAGAGAAATTCCTGAAGTGCATTTGGGGGAGATGTCACATGGATCAACAGCAAACTGGAAAAGGCTGGAAAAATAATCCAGCTGTGAAAAATGAGGTTTATTTTTTTGGTAAAATTTAAAAAGTTTAATAAAAAGATAGTAGGAGATAGAAATAAAGGGTGAAAAATGGTTGGGTGTTTGGTATTTAGCTAAGAGTATACTGTTATCTTCAGAGATACTCTTTAAATACTTCTTCTATTATATTAGTTTGTTGTATATTTATAGACTTTTAAGCAGATTTTTTTTTTTATAAATTACTTTATATATTCTAGGAGCTACTTTGTATGGCTCTTCTTTGGGTTTGCTTTTTTAGAGTATGTGTGTTTTTTAGTTGTGGTTTTGGTTTCTTTTTTTATTACTTTTAGTTTGGGCTTTGGTTTATACTTTCTTTAGATGGCAGATGCTGATAGTTGGCATATTAATAGTAGGGTCTTTACTATATGTTTACTGGATGTTATTTTGATTAAACAGTTTATTCATAACTATATCAGCTACTATTACTACTATGTCTAAGTTTTTATTAATAGCAGAAATAAAAGTTATTTTCACATTATACATATAGTATTCATCTTAATATTTGCAAAAAGCCAACAATATAATATGTATTTATAACACAGCTTCAAAGGGAAACGTAGCCTTCAGCACTGCAGAGATTTCTTCTCCCCATTCTTCACCTTTCCCAACCTGATCCTCTTCTCCCCATTTTTCACCTTTCCCAACCTGATCCTCTTCTCCCATTCTTCACCTTTCCCAACCTGATCCTCTTCTCCCATTCTTCACCTTTCCCAACCTGATCCTCTTCTCCCCATTTTTCACCTTTCCCAATCTGATCCTCTTCTCCTTGTTCTTCACCTTTCCTGATCCTTTTCTCCCTGTTCTTCACCTTTCCCAACCTGATCCTCTTCTCCTCCTCTTCACCTTTCCCAACCTGATCCTCTTCTCCCCATTTTCACCTTTCCTGATCCTCTTCTTCCTGTTCTTCACCTTTCCCAACCTGATCCTCTTCTCCCCATTTTCACCTTTCCTGATCCTCTTCTCCCATTCTTCACCTTTCCCAATCTGATCCTCTTCTCCTCCTCTTCACCTTTCCCAACCCAGTCCTCTTCTCCCTGTTCTTCACCTTTCTCAACCTGATCTTCTTCTCCTCGTTCTTCACCTTTCCGAACCTGATCCTCTTCTCCCCGATCTTCGCTCCCTGGCAGCTCCCTCCTGCCTTGGGATCAGCCTTGACAATGCCCAAAGGAATAGGGGCAGATTTGGACCCTCAGAAAAATCCAGGCCATGGGATTTCGTGGTCAGGAATGGAGCTAACGTGTCCCACGGGCTTTCTGAAGATGCTCACTGGCAATCAAACCTGGTCCCAGAGCTGATGTTAGGGGTGAACAATCCGTGAAGTTCTGGGGGTCCCTGGTGATGGTGAGGAGATGGAGAGAGGCCAGAGGGTCACCAAGTAGATTAGGAGCCTGGAGCCCCTCTGCTCTGGAGCCAGGCTAGGACAGCTGGGAATGTCCAGCCTGGAGAAGAGAAGGCTCCAGGGAGACCTCAGAGCCTCTTCCAGGGCCTAAAGGGGCTTCAAGAGAGCTGAAGAGGGACTGGGGACAAGGGATGGAGGGACAGGACACAGGGAATGGCTTCCCACTGCCAGGGGGCAGGGATGGATGGGATATTGGGAAAGAATTGTTCCCTGTGAGGGTGGGGAGGCCCTGGCACAGGGTGCCCAGAGAAGCTGTGGCTGCCCCTGGATCCCTGGATCCTTGGACTGGAAGTGTCCAAGGCCAGGTTGGATGAGGCTTGGAGCCCCCTGGGATAGTGGGAGGGGCTGGAATGAGATGATCTTTAGGGTCCCTTCCAACACAAACCATTCTGTGATTCATTTTATAATTCTATGATTCATTAAGCTCATTGTGCAAAGCACAGGGGAAGAAGAGAAAACCCCATGTCTCAGTCCAGCCATAAATAAATGAAATACCATGTTTGCAAGCCTTGACTGGAAGGGTGAGGGACTCCCATCTCTGTGAGCACACCAAACTTCTGCTTTCCTATTTTACTTTAAGGGCTGGAGTACAACTGAATAGGAAATAATCAACTTATATGGCTAAGGGCACTGCAGCAATGTAGGGTGACTTCAAAAATTTCATGTCCCCATCACCTGTTGAACCCCAGAGCTGGCTCAGTTCCTCTCCCATTCCCCAAATATAGCTGTTGGCTTAGGAAATGGGAGAGGATCTGTGAAATACAAGCAGGACCAGAGCCCAACAGAGCCTTCCCAAATCTGATAAGAGCTCCTCACTGCAAAATCAGATGAATAATTTAAAAAAAAACCAACACATACTTGCAAATCAAAGCCTTTTGCTCTCCGAGACCAACAAATATTTTCCCTCTCACACCTGGATCCCCAAAGATCCCCTTCACAGGAGCATCCAGCAGAGCTGGAGAACCAACAGGGTCTGGAATATTTCACCCCTTTTGAAACCCACTTTGCCATAACTCAGGGGCACAATGGCTCTCAAAGGGAGCATTTTGGGGAATGACCCAGAATCAGCGAATTTTTAAGCTGGAAAAGAGCTCCAAGATCACCAAGTCCCCCTCAGCAGATCCAGTTTGTCACCAGTCCCCCTCACCCTTTGCTTTGTCTGTGATGCCTCCAGCTCGCTCTAGAATTAGGAAACCTTCCAGATGGAAATGTAAGGAATGTAAATTGATGTCTTCTCTCCGAGATGAATTATCTGCCTCCTGCAGCCGTCTCTGCGAGATTATTTGAGCTGAACTTGACTGTTGCAGTAATTAATTTCCAATCAAGCAAATTTGCGTAAATCTTCCCTTTAGAAATCTGACTTAAATCAGGGGTTTAGGCACCACATTCCAGCTTGGATTCATTAAAAATAGATTGCTATTGAAAGCTGCCAGCACTGTAAATACAGGCACCACGCCACCCTGCAGGACGGCTTGGACACACGCTTTCCACATAATGAAAACCTGCCCTAAAAACCATCCCCACAGCGAATGTCCCCTGGAACTGGGGGTGCTGGGCTCTTATCAGCAGCCCTGACAGCCTTCTCTTGTTGACAGATCTGGCCTTGCAGGGATGGCTTTGAAGCGGTCAGGATAAGGGTGACAAAGGCTCCAGAAGGAGGAGGGAAGGTTTTGGCAACTTGAGAAATCTTCTTGGAGATGTTTTGTGTGCAGCCCACAAGTCAGAGAGCAGTTTCTGCTGCTCTCAGAGAGGAGGAATCATGGAATGGTTTGGGCTGGAAGGGATATTAAAAGTCATGGAATCCAACCTCCCTGCCATGGGCAGGGACACCTTCCACTATCCCAGGTTGCTCCAAGCCCCATCCAACCTGGCCTTGGACATTTCCAGGGATCCAGGGGCAGCAAACAACTCCTTGTCCTGTCACAACAGGCACTACTAAAAAGTCTTTCTTCATCTTTTTTATGCACCTTTAAGGAAGGGAGGAAGGGAAGTCCCTCTCTGTAGGACATGAACATGAAGGCCAATCAAACACGTTGTCAGTGATGACAGACACTGAGAGAGGAGACACAAGGAAGGGTGAAACTGCAGCTCTCCTTCTCCAAACCTGTGTGAATTCCGTCTCCTCTGCAAATCTGGGATGTGCCAAGGATATGGAGTCATGGCTGCCCAGTGCTGAGGGAAAAGGGCTGGAAACAGCACTCCTGGGGCCTGTGCTGAGCTTGCAGCAGCCTCCACCTCAGCAGGACACAGGTGGGAGATTTCCTTGAGAAGGGACCATAGAATCATGGAACAGCTTAGGTTGGAAAAGATCTTTAAGATCAAGTCCAAAGAAGGAGTGGAAATTGTTTCTTTGCTCCCTATTCCTTGCCCTTCCTGTCCCAAACGCTCAGTTCTACATCAATGCCCTGCTTGGGGCATCTCCCCAGAGGGAAGGGTACCACAGACCAGCTCTGGTGGGCACTCATATCACAGAAAACCATCCTGGAACGTGGAGAATCCATCCCAGCCATCTCTAGAGACAGAGGCTTGACTCAGTCAAAGACCAACCCCATGATGTGCCAAGCAACGCCAGTGTTGAAACCTTCACAGGACCAGGCTGAGTTAGAGAGAAATTCAGCAAAATGCCCTGAAAAATAAAAGTTTGTTCTCTTATTGCTGTCCAAGCCATCACCCAAGTTTTAGAGACAAGGTCCAAGTGCTCCAGCCACCACCAAGGTTTGTCTTGTCCACTTGTGGTTTGTGTCCAAGCAGCTCTGAAGCCCTGAAGAAAGGCTGATGTGTGGTGTTGCTCTGCCAAAAGGAGATTTTCATGTGGGAAAAGAGCAGGATGATGTGGAGCTGGGCAGAGGAATATCAACTAATCCTGATTTCCAGCTTCCTCCACCACCAAAACCACAGGGAGGAATGAAAACTTGACAGCACAAGCCTGCCCAGTGGTTGAAGCCCATCATGTATTCCAGGCCTGTGAATGAATGAGAAAGCTCCTGGAGGAACTGGTGCCTCACATGCTGTTCTGAGACCTACCACTGCTGTTTTGTCAGGGCAGGGGATCTGGATTTGTCATCTTTCCTCCACACCGGCATCCAGGAGAGGATACAGCCAGTTTCTGGAGGAGACATTTTCTCTTCTTTTTCTATTTTTTTCTCTCTCTTTTTTTTTTTTTATATATTTGTGCACAACTTTTGTATTACTTTTTAAACAAAACACTCAGTTGTTCCTGTTTTGTTGGTTTGGGGTTTTTTAAAGAAGGAAAAGTGAAATCAAATATACTTCCACACCTTGCTCACCACGGCCTTCCACACTTCTCAGACCCTCAGCAGACAAAAATCCAACACCTGCTAATCCTTTCTCCTCTTGCGAGCTGCTGATGTCAGCAATGGGGCAAGACACTGAATATATTCCAAATGGGCTTTGGGGTGGATACTTCTTCAGTGCCCCAAATTAAAAACTCTGAGGAGTCTTATTGAGTGTTTGTATTTCCCTTTCCTCAGTGAATATGTAAAATCCACAATCCACCACTTCAGGAAGCTCTTTGGCTGATCAATATCTTGGATAAAGACCAAGTACCAAGATCAGTATCTTGGATAAAGGCTAAGGACATTCCTTTCAGGGCATTTATGGTCCCCCTCTTACTCCAGGATAGAGGATCTGACTCATGCTGGAGTCACCTACAGCATAGAGGGTGACAGGATCAGACTTCAGTCCAGCTCTCCTGTGACTCCATCATAAAAAATCTGCTGCTCTGAGAAGTTTGGAAGAACCTCTGAGGGGCAGCTGCAAGGTCACCTCAGCCTGTTCCAACCCCATGTATGTGGTGGGAGGTGGGAAACCCAGTGAGGAGCAGCATCCTTGGATTTGGGATGAGTTCCTCACCCAAAAAGAGACAACACAGAGAGGTGTCCCCTGGCCAAGGAGAAACAGGACAGCAGTGGCAGAGTCCAGCCCTGCTGACTCTTTGCTCAGCAAAGTCTGCTGAGCTCTTCCTTTTCTCCTTGCAATTGGATCATGGAGCATCTCCCCTGGGAAGAAGCCTGGGCAAGCATGGACTGACAGCTCACCAGGCAAGGATCAAGTTATGGGGGTGTGAAGTTGTGTTCTGTCCTGCCACAGAGAGTATAATTTATGCTCTCCAGTCACCACAGCTGCTGAGAGAAGGGAATGGAGGAGAAATTGGGGAGAAAACATCAGGGAAGGGAAGAGGGTCCTGGATTGGTTTGTTTTCCCAAAGCTCCCCACCACATTCAGCACTTCCCCTGAAGCTGCATTGCTCCTAAGAGCTATTTAAAACCCTGTGCTGGAGAACTGGCACTTCTCCTCTGCCATGTGCTGCTCTAAAGCCACTGTCACTACTCAATAAATAACAGGGATGTACACTGAAGGCATTCCTGCCATTCAGCACGACCAAACCCACATCCCCATGAAGTGCATTGATAGCACATCTACCATCCAATTGCTGTTTTGAGATTCTTTAAAAAACTCTGACTATAAGGTTTCTTATTTTTCTGGCCTCTGCCTGCCTGGCTGTGTTAAGAGACCACTGCAAAATTACTTTCATCAGCTACTGTTCAGTTGGTCTCAGAATCTATTTTCCAGATTCTAAAGCAAAATTACAGTCATTCAATATTAAAGTATTTGCAGAGTGGCATTAAGCAAGAGTGCTGCTGTATTATTTACCATGGCAACTCAGGTTGCTAATTTCTCTTTTTCCTGAATGTGGCAGAGCCAAGACACTCGGAAATGCTCTGTCCCTGATGTGACAAAACGCATTTGTGTTGCACAAAGCATCTCCTTCACCAGAGAAGCCTCCCTGTCACCAGAACAGGCAGAGCTGGGGAGGGAAAGGTGATTTTCTGCTGATTGGATGACATGGGATTGCCTGAAGGAATCGGGACATAGCATTCATTATCCTCCCTCTGGGAGAGGCAGGAGGATCTGGATATCTTCTGCAGAGCAGCATGGGTCTCTTCTCCAGGGAATCTCTCCCTGGTTTTTGCTTCCAGATGGGTCATTTTGAGTATTTCACACTGGGGGTTTTCATCCTCACGATTTTTCCATGAATGCTCCTCAGCTCAGGTACGGCCTGAAACAACTCCGAGGCCTAAACGTGCTTTCATCTGATTTAGCTGTGACACCTTTCAGCTGCATCCAGGGATTTGCTGCTTTCCACAGCTGCTGTCACCACTTGTGGTGCACAGCAGGACACACAGAAATGCTGACAGTCCTGCTGAAGGAGCCTGCAACGTCCCCGTTCTGCTGAGGTGACACGAGGTGAACCAATTTATTCAAGTTTGGCAGAGCCTCTGAGCCCCAGCCTGGTGGGTAAACTGGTCTGGTAGTGCCTAAATATAATTTACCATTGTTTTGGACTCAACAAACTTCCCATTACTCCTTCATCCTAAGCACTCTTGATATCTCCAGCGTCTTCCCACGGTGAGTTTTCCCCTGCTCATTCTGTCTGTGGTATAGACATGTCCCAAGTGTCCTTTGGAGCACATCCTAAGTGTTTCCCTTAATAAACCCCTCTGGAGGATGAACTGTAGTGCACTGCATCTCATCCCATTCCTGCACAGCTGGATCTCCCTTAGGAACTCACCTGGACAAGGCCCTGGCTCGTGACACAAAGTCAAAGCATGGCCAGCATGGACTGAGGAGCCTGGGGAATTTCATGGATTGCTGCTGCCCCAGAGTCAGTTCAGCTTCTCCTCCCAAGGAAGGAGGCCAGGACAGACTGTTCTGTGGGAAAGAAACACATTTTGCAGCACTGGCATGATAATGTCTGATTATTAGCAGAGACCTCGCTTACTCTGAATTTCTGCTGTGGTTCGTGTGGTGTTCCTCTTCCCATGGCCACTGGTGTCTGAGGATTGGGCTGACAGGCTATTCTTAGCCTACTTCAACATTCCCCTTGGATTTCCAAGGCACAGGGAGACGTGTCCACAGCCCAACAGTTCAAACTGTGCATATCCCTGTACCCATCTCTCATCCCTCCCTCGCTGGTCCAGCCCAGCACCTCGTGGTCCAACCCCCACAACCATCTTGCAGCCTCCTGATCAGAAACAAGACAGGCAGGAGTTGTCAAATCACGTCAGCTTCATCAAATCCTGGATTTTCCCTTTCAGTCAGGGGCAATCACAGATCCTTGACTGAAAGGTGGTCCCACTCCTGCAGTCTGTCACTTTGACACCTCAACAGCCTCTCTCAAACCCTTCTCCTCTCACCCCTCTTCTCGTCCTCTCCAGATCTTGACTCAACTCTTCTCTCTCATTCCCTGTCATTTAATAATTAAACTTCCTTGTACTCTTGTATGTACTCTGCATTTCACCTATCTTCAAAAGCTCATCCCCTCTCCCTCTCCTGCCATCTCCACCACATTTGTCCCTCTTGGTCACCCCTGGCACATCAATGACATCTCCCACCACACTCCTGAGCCCTTGACTGCTTTGCCATCCTCAAGCACCACAATCATCTGCTCAATACGGGCCATCACTCACACCCCATATCCAGTTCAGCAAGAATTTCTTCATGGAAAGGGTTGTCAGGCACTGGAATGGAAAGTTCCCATGCCCAGGGAGGTGGTGGAGTCCCCTTCCTTGGAGGTGTCCAAGGAATGTCTGGATGTGGCACCCAGTGCTCTGGTGACAAAGGGGGGATCAGGCACAGGTTGGACTTGATGACCTTGGAGGGATTTAATGACAATGGGATCCTGAGATTCCATGATCTCTCTGCTACTGCCGTCAATCCCCCCATGTGGCCTTAATCCTGCCAATCCAGCCTCTTTCTTCCCACTCTTCCACCTCCCTCAGCAGACCACTGCACTTCCAAAACCTCTTTATCACGAGTCACACCCATTCCCACCCTTCTCCACCCACCTTTGCTCCACTCCCCCTCTCCTGCCTCATTCCCACCATGCACCCACCTCGTGTGTGCCCTTCCCAGTCCCAGCTGGAGCCTTCCTGCTGACAAGCCACACAAAGCCCTTTTACATCACTCCCTGTGCTGGTGGCCAGGAGCGACTTGCTTGGGAGACAAGGCAACAAAATCCATCTTTTTGGGCTCTCCATCCCCGTGGCTCTGAGAGCACGGAGTGCTGTGAATGGAGCTGCCCTCGCCGGGCTCCAGCAGCACCCCCAGCCCCAGCCCACAATGTGTAATGCAGGATGAATGCCCCGGGCCCTGCAGAATGAAAGGCTCCCTGCCAGCCCGCACACAGCCCGGCCCTGCACAATAAAGACATAATTATGGCTTCAGCGGCTTGGCTTTGCCTTGAGGTTTGCGCCAGTGGTGAAATGTTGTTCCATGCTGACCTCGGGGAAGGAGATGATCTCATGAGCTCAGACTGCCCAGGCCACGCTTAACCAGGGAGCTGATGGAAACGGGAGAGCTCGTGGTACCAATCCTCATCCATTGACTGCAGGAAGGCTGACCTAGAACAGAGACTAGACAGAGCTAAAGAATAAAGAATAAAGTAGGGTTTTATTAAAAGGATTTCCTCAATGGATCCACCTTGGGCAGCACAAGAGCCCAGCCAGGGCTGCACCCAAGATGAACCAAAATGGTCCCAAAATGGACACTGGGCACGGGCTCTGGCACTTTTATCAGTTCTGCTCCATTTGCAGATTGGAGTTCATTGTCCAATTCCAGCTTTAGCTTATCAAGTCCCATCCTTCTTGTTTTTCTCTCTCCAGCCCACGTTGTTTGTGCTCTTGGGCCTGAGATTTGGATCATTTGTCCTTGGTCCCCAGCTAGAGAAGGAATTGTTTTGTCTCCCTGCTCTGTGCAGAGAGCTCACCATCCCCTAATGTGAAGCCCAGACCCACACACTAAAGCAGCACAGAATCTGAAAAATCTAAAAGCTAAAACCTGAGGCATCAGAGGAAGGCAGCTTCTGACGTGCTGTCAGGGTGGCGAGACCCTCAGTTTGCCCAGAGAAGCTGTGGCTGCCTCAGGATCCCTGGAAGTGTCCAAGGCCAGGTTGGACACGGCTTGGACCAACCTGGGATCGTGGAACATCTTTAAGGTCCCATCCAACCCAAACCATTCCATGATTCTTTGCCTTGACCTCTGGAGCATCCCTCTTATTCCTGGGTTTATGTGCTAAGGCGCAGACTTCTGGCTGTAATTTTAATTTTTCCCTAAACTGGGAAGTCATGGAAGTGGACTTCCCCTCTGCACAGGATCCAGGGGATGGCTGCAGTTCCCCTGGATATGCCATTACATACCACCTCAGCCCAGTGTGCATTCCCATAACACCCCATAAGTCCCCTGAGCACCTCAGCACGGTGTTCCATCAGAGGATGTCTCCACTAAGGAACAGGTCCCTGCTCAGCACCCAGTTCTTGTCTCAGCTGCCCACCCACCCCTCAGATCAGCAGCCTGTTCACCACCTCACAGCCACTGTGTTAAACAGCCACCTTCCAAACCTCACCCAGAATTTGTTTCTCCGCAGTTCACACCACAAGTGTTGGTGCAGACAGTCTGTTATCTTCCATAACTCTCCTCCTTCCCTGTTATTCACACCAAACACGCCCTCTCAGTTCAACCAGGCTCTATAAAAACAGCACATTGGGCAGGGCCAAGCGTTGAGTAGCAAATTAATCAGGGCCAAGGCCTCCCCTCTGGCCCTGGAGACACCTGGAGCAGCGAGGCCTGTGATCACAGTCTGCCCCTTACTGCAAAATAGGACTTTTTTTCCATATTCCCCACAGGTGACAGCCCCTGACAACTCTTGTTGGCCCCTGCAAAGTTTCCAGACTTTGTTAGGGAGAGCAGGATGTGGCACAGACTGGGCCAAAATGTATTGAGGAGATGAAACCATTTGGATGATCATCTGGGAGTTTTTTAACCCATTTTCCATGGCATTTCCATGGCATTTACCTGGGTTTTATGGCATTATAAAATGGCCAGCAACTCTTGATTTGGTTTGGCTGGGGGTTTTGTTTGTTTGTTTGTTTGTTTGATTGTTGTTTTGTTTTGTTTGTTTGTTTGGGGGGGTTGGTGAGGATTGGGGTTCGGTTTTTTTGTTTGGTTGGTTTTGGGGGGTTTTGTTTGTTTGTTTTGTTGTGTTGTTTTGTTTGTTTGTTTGGGTTTGCTTTGGGTTTTTTTGTGGGGATTGATGTTTGGGGTTTTTTGTAGAATAGGTGTCCTTTAATATCATTCTATCACTTCCTCTCTGTCCCTCCTCTTTCAATTTCAGTTCATCTCCTTTGACCATGGAGAGGAGAAAGAAAACACAGGAAGCCAAAGATGTCAGGATGAAATTCCTCCAGGACCTTGCCAATCATCTGGCTTGGCCAGGTCAGTCACCTTTATCCCTTACTTGATGGTCATTACATATGATGAATTCCAGCTCTCTGCAGATCATTCCGTGAGTCTTAATCTTTTTTTTTTCCTTCTTTGATTCTGAAAGTATATCATGGAGACAGGGGTCTGAGTCCAGGTTCCTCTGCTGTGGAAGGATCCTGAAAAGCAGGATGGTGAATGTGCTGCATGACAACAGTCAGAGTTTACTAATCCAGTCCAGGCAACCCCAGTCTGTTTCTAGGCTCTACATTCATTTCCAACTCTGCCCTGAAAGGCATGTTTTGTTGTAAAGCTTTTTTTTTTTTCTTTATATGACATTCAGGGGTTTAAGAGACTACAATTAAACCCAGCTTTTACCAACAACAAACTATTTCCAACAGCACGTTCAGATACTCCAGCAAACATTCCCCAGCTCCAGTCCTCCTCTCTGGCTGCTTAAATTGATTCTGAAAACAATGCATTTGTCATGGTAAACCATTCACAAGCTCTTCCCTTTCCATGGATTTCGGTACCCAAAGAACCCCCCCACAAGAACAGCATCAAACTCCCAAACCCAAAGTGGGCTGAACACAAAATTTTAAGCCCATCAACTCAATGAGCACATTTCCTAACAAGAAAACACTTTTTCTCTTCCACAAACTCCACATCCAAACTCCCCAGGTTGGTGAGGAGGAAACCATGGTAACTGGACAGTTTAATTAGATGTGTGTTGGCTGGAGAGAATGGGAAAGATTGCAAAATTGGTGCTCAGGAGTCTACATAAACATGGCATGGTTTGGAGAGCCCACGGATTCTGCTGAAGGGGAATGTGATGCAGCACATCTGGCATGGGGGTGTCTCCTTTATGTAACACGGAACCAGAGGGGGTCAGGAGCTCTGTGGGGCTCCTGGGAAACACAAGTCAGCCACTGCTCCCTGCTCCATCAGCGACCTGGACCTGGGACCAGAGTGAGAAACAAAAATTAGTGATTTCTCCCAGGTATTCCAAGCCCTGCCTGCTTCCCAGCAAGGAGGAACAGAGCACAGGGCAGCCCCAGCCCCACAAACACAGCTCCATGGGATCCCAGCATGGCCAACAGGCAGCAATCCTTCCATGATGTGTTTTGTTTGCTCAAACATGAAAATAATGCAGAACAAATCTGTTTAAAAGTGCTGTCTGCTCTGAAAAAGGGAGGTTTTTAGCCTGTCCTATGAAGTAGCACTGGCAGGCATGAAAGCAGGTCCTGAGATCGTTTAGGACACAAGTGGAAATCCCTTTCAGTAAACTCAGTGAATGAGGTTTTCCCTGAGCATTGGGGGGTTACTGGAGATAGGGGGCTGATCTTTCCTCTCTGTAGATTTAAGGTGGCAGAGTGGCAAACATGTCCAGTTCTTACTAATTTTTTTGTATATTTGACCACCAGACAACCTGGTATAGTGGAAGGTGTCCCTGTCTGTGGCAGGAGGTTGGAATGAGATGGTCTTTAAGGTTTCTTCCAACCAAAACCATTCTGTGATTCTGTAACCTCAAATTTCCCACCTCTGCAGGATGAACTGACAAGCTTTGGGCTGACTTAGTGCTCTGCTCTTCCTTCTTCTAAATTTCTTCTTTTTCCTCTCTTTCCTTCTGCTCAAAATACAGGTTCAGCCACTCTTTCTCAAACATTCTCACTGAGCAGTTTCTTACTGCCCACTTGGCTGAAATTCAGCATTTACCCATCACTCGACTGCTTCTGCTACAATTTTTCAGCTTTTTGGATGCTGTGTCCCTTCTTCCCATGGCTGACAACAAAGCCACAAAGAGGGACAAGAGTGCTTGCACAGGACAAGAGGAGATTACCTCAAGCTGTGCCAGGGGAGGCTCAGGTTGGACTTCAGGAGGAATTTCTTCATGGAAAGGGTGGTCAGGCATTGGATCTGCCCCAGAAGGTGGTGGCGTCCCCATCCCTGGAGATGTCCAAGGAACACCTGGGCACTCAGTGCTCTGGGCTGGTGACAAGGTGGGGACCAGTCACAGGTCCAGGGAATGACTGCACGTGGCACTCAGTGCTCTGGGCTGCTTGACAAGGTTGGCAAGGTCAAGTTGATCAGTCCAAGGTTGGATTTGATGAGCTTGGAGGTCTTTTCCAACCTCAAGCGCTCGATGATTCCGTAGAATCCTTTCGGTCGGAAAAGACCTCCGAGCTCATCGAACCCAGCTGTGAACCCACCCCTCAAAAAAAAGGTGGGAAGAAAAGTGATCTGGCCACACCAAGAAGATGAACCAGAGCACACCCCTGACCTTGACAGGAGACTCGAGCCCACCCTTGTTCCAGGATATCCATGGGGTGCTCAGCCACCCTTTACCCCTGCCGTGCCTCTCCCGTGGCGCTCGCGGAGCCGGCGTGCTCGGAGCCAAGCCCTGCGTGTTTGGGGAGTGAGCAAACCCTGCTAAGTGGGATCTGGCTGTGCTGTTTGTGTTGCTAAAGAGCAGCACATGGGGCACGGATCCGCTCGGCTCCGCCGGTGGGTGAGGAAAGGCTGGAACCCAGCTGCATTTTGAAACACGAGACGTAAACAATGATTTGCCAACGAGAGTAAAAGTAAGAGGCTCTCAGCAGAGGCTGTAAACAGCCTTGCACGTTGTATCTGGAACCAGAGGGCCATTAGCCCTGTTATTGATACCCCAATAATCCGAACCAGGGGGGGATCACTGCCAAATTGCTCTGCTCCACGGCTGTCCCTGCACGTCCTTGTCTGGTAAAGGCCGCTCTTCTCTCCGTGCCATCGGCAGAAATTGCCTTTTTCTGCTCTCTCTGGTGCCTGGGTTGGCTTCTCCAGAGCAGTTAAAAACTCATTGCAAGCTCTTATTAGATGTAGAGCGAATCTGAACCGAGAGAAAGCACCTGATATCCATCAGGGAGCTTCTGTCCCATGTCAGAGCGGGACGAGCCCTTCCACAGTGGATTTGGAGACAAATGCACGCCTTGCAAGCACTTCCAGGTGCCCTCTGACTGAAATCCCAGCACTGCAGCCTTATTTATCCTTGCCCTTGGCTGTACAGGACAGATGGGCTTCCCAAGGCTCCTCAGCCTGTCCAGAAGTGTGACAGGGCAGGAGGGGATTCCACAGCCAGGTTTCACCTCTGTGTGCCACAGCTGAGGATGACACTGGACTACAGGGAGTTGCTGGCCAGCTCTGCATCATGCTAACCCCCCTTTTGTTGGCTTATTCCCTGTCTTTAACCCCCAAATCTTCCCACCCAAGTGTGGAAACATCCTCCCTGCCCCTCACCTCTCCCTCCCTGCTGGTGTTTCCGCTTCATTCCCTGATTTCCTCTTGGCCCTGTGCTCCAGGAGGTGCTGACAGCCTGGAATGGGAGCAGAGAGGCAAAGGCTGCTGACAGGGAGATGTTCAGCTGATGGGAGGCCACCAGCACGGTGCTCCTCAAGGGATGCTGCTGTCCATGTCCTGCTCCTTCTGCAGGTTCACCATCAGAGCTGGTGCATTTCCAAACCTCGCAGGGAGCACAGGGAAGTGGAGGGATGCAGATGCAGGCAAAGGAGCAAAGACTAAATTTTAATTAAAGCCAAAGAGTACAGACAGGCACAGATCAGCAAATCCCAGAGCTCTGAGCAATGGGAAAAGCTCACACAGATTTACTTGGGACCATGTGCAGCCCTTTTACAAAATAGTTTGCTTTAAATCCTTTACAGCAGGGCTTCAATTAAAGAAGAAAGAAAAGTAAACAGCAAACCAGAAATGGCTGAGGGTTATTATCTAAAAAGAGGGAGACCTGCACAAATGTTTCCCTTCACCACGAGATGAGATGTTTTGTTTTCTCTGGCTTTGAGGGCAAAACAGATTAAAGAGGAGCCACCTATTTCCCATGAGAATAAGGCCCACACTCACCCCATGCTGAAATCCCAAGGGTTTGGTTGTCTCAGTTCCCTTGGGGCTCCTTTAAAGTCCTGTTCAGCAAAATAATGTGAATGTTGCATCAACAATCAAAGTGTAGACCCTGCGTGTCCTTGGAATTTGTAATTCCCAGTTAATACAACGCAACTCACAGCTCCAGGGAGATCTGGGCTGGATCTGCACAGGGTAAAAAAAAATGGCTTTGAAGGCCATTTCTGTGATGCATCAGGAGGAACCTTTTTTTTAAAAAAAAAAAAAATAAATGATGATGTATCCAAAACTTTTATTTTCAGACTCCATTTCTTGAAGCGAGGCTGAGTTACCTGAGGTCACCAACCTGACCCCATCCTCCAACCTGAGCTGCCCCACGTCACACACAAAGAGCCCTGACAGCTTTTTTGGTCACAGCATCAAACTGGGAACCAGCACTCAACAGGCCAGTCCCCAAATCCTTCCAGTCCCTGCTTCCCAGGCAGCATTCCCCACCATCCCAGCATGGCTTACCTGACGTTCTTCTGCATTGATGGTGTGGAAATAAACACATTTAGGCCATGAGTTTGTGTTTCAGGGGATTTTCTGAGATCCCTGAGGCCAATCTTCTGCACAGCATCATGGGGTGCTCTGTAGAACAGCAAAACTGAAGAAATTTGTCCCATTCTCTTTGTAAAACCTTCTCAGGCACCTTCTCAGGCTGCCACTGGAAGTTCTCATGAACAGTTGGAGCACTCTACAGATGTTATGGAAGTCACAGAATCATGGAATGGTTTGGGTTGGAATGAGCTTAAAGAGGAGCCCACAACTTCTCTGAGCAACTGAATGTTGTCTGTTGGAACCCTGGTTACTAAGAATTTTAGATTTTCTGTACTAGCAAACACTAACCCCCAAGAAAAGACTGCATTTAACCTAAAGCTGTAGAGAAAGCTTCCAAAATTAAATAATAGAACTAAGATTATGAATGTGTAGTTTAAATAAAAGTGTGTAATAGCACGTAGTAGAAAACTTAAAGTTTTAGAATATAGTAATATATATAAAACAAAATAGAAGTTTTATGACAGAAATTAATCCTTCTTCTTAAGTTTAAGTATTATATAATTAAATAAAAAATCCACATTATGAACCACAAGTAGTTATTAAGTTAAAAGTAAAAATAATTTAAGTACCATTTCTTAATTAGACATTTTATCCTTAAAAACCTTATAAAAAATACAAAACCGTTTTGTAGTTTGTTAGTAAAGTCATGTAAAATTCACAACTCACAAAACTGTAATATAAATAAAAGCTAATGAACATCTAAGTTCAAACAAAAAAATACCATCTCACACATTTAATCCCAACCCTAACCTTACCAAAAAAAACCCAAAGAACTCAACAGTAAGTGGTGCCCCGTGTGAGGATTGAACTCTCAACCTTCAGATTATGAGACTAAAACTTCATATAAAGTATAAAACCATTAAAATTTTAATTGTATCAGTTGCCAAAATCCAAAATGTCTCATGATTATTATATGGACTTTTTTCTGGTTCTTTCCTTCTAGGCTAGAAGCAAAGAAAGGAGAACAAGATAGAGTGGAAAAAATTGAAGAATTAATGTTGGTTAGAAACCCACAAATTATTATTTGCTTATTTTCATACCTGAGCTCAGATGATTCTCTGCACATCCAGAGAATGTGCTCACACTTCCTTCCCCTGCCACGTGTTTTCTCTTCACTCATCCCTCAGCAGATGCACCCCTTCTCACAAAAGGCTTTTCAGTCCCCAAAACATGCAGCAGAAAGGGATTTTCCCCAAAGCCACATCTGCCCTGCATCTCCTGCTGACAGCAGCCTTGCACTGCCAAACCCTGGGATTTTTTATAATTTGTTCAGAGAAAAAAAAAAAAAAAAAAAAAAAAAAAAAAAAAAGAAGGATTTTTTGAAAATTTTTTCCCTCATAAANTGAGATTTTCTTGCAAGTGTTCAGCCTGAATAATTAAAATCTGGGGGTGTGTACAACATGGAGGCCACGGCAGCACCCTGCCCTGGATTTTCTTATTTTAATTTAGAGAGATCCATGGCTTGGAGGTATCTGGGAGTAGCAACAGTGCTCAGCTTTGGAGGGGGGCACAGAGCCCAGGGGTCTCAGGCTTTGCATCAGAGATGTCACAGAACTCTGTGTCCTCCACCCCCAGGGTTCAGCAGGTGGCCAGGAGGGTGAGAACACCCTGCAGAGAGTGGCAGAAATTCATCAGTGGCCTGTTAATGAACTGACAGCCAGCCAAATTCATTCCCTTATCTCTCAGCGCACAAATGAGGCTGGTGAGACAATTCTGCCTGGGAGTGGGCTTCATTAATGCCCAGTTCCGGAAGGAAAGTATCCAAGGAAATAGAAAATATAAATTCATGGTCGTGTCTCCATCGTGTCCACCTGGGGTGACAAAATAAACCCCAGCTTGCGCCTGAAAGATTTTATAGTACAGAAAAAAAACAGAGATGGACCAAAGTTCTTCTGTCCTGGGGACTGTCAGCAACAGGTCCACATGAAGAAAATGCCAATTAAATAAAATTCAGTGCCCTGAAAGATTCAGCAAGTCTTTCCTACCTCTCATCTCACCTATAACAAGGGGTTTCTGACCCTATAAATTGGTTCATTCCCCACTGAATATTTTACTTGCACCTGACACGTGTACATTTTATATTTTCTTCTCTTCCTTGGGTGCCCTATGGGAAAATTTATCATTTAGAGGGGTTTTAGTGAAAGTCTGGAGTTGGTCTAGAAATACAGGAGCAACATTTGTCTTTGTAGCGCTAAAATGTAAATAAAACAGGAGAGATTTACTGAGGTATTGGGAAGGAATTGTTCCCTGTGAGGGTGGGCAGGCCCTGGCACAGGGTGCCCAGAGAAGCTGTGGCTGCCCCTGGATCCCTGGAAGTGTCCAAGGCCAGGCTGGACAGGGCTTGGAGCGACCTTGGAATAGAGGAAGGTGTCCCTGCTCATAGCAGGTGGCACTGGATGATCTTTAAGGTCCCTTCCAACCCAAACCATTCCATGATTTTATCATGCTGCTTAGAATTCCTTCCCAATATCCCATCGATGCCTGCCCTCTGGCAGTGGAAGCCATTCCCTGTGTCCTGTCCCTCCATCCCTTGTCCCCAGTCCCTCTCCAGTTCTCCTGGAGCCCCTTCAGGCCCTGCAAGGGGCTCTGAGCTCTGCCTGGAGCCTTCCCTTCTCCAGGGGAACATTCCCAGCTCTCCCAGCCTCTCCAGAGGATTCAGCCCTGTGGCTCCATCCCCACCTCACTCCCTGTGCTGCCCATCTCCCACTTCATGTCCTGCCAAGACACAGTTTGGGGATTGAGTTCTTTCCCCATTATTAAGCCATGTTTAAAATGTTCCCAAGGCAAGGAACCATTCAGAGCTCAGCCTGGAGCTGTTCTTCCAGCAGCTGCAGCTTTTTTGTTCACCCTGGAGGGAACAGACAAATATTCTATTTGTCTATTCTATTCAAATATTCCTGGGGGAATAGACCTGTGGCATCACATCAGTAAAATCAGTGAGGGGCAGACCTGGGCCTGCTCCTCCTCCTGAGCACGAGGGATTCAAACATCAAAAATCCAGGTGGAATGAACCCCAGTTGTGGTGCTAGGAAATCAGTTGCAGCTCAGGACAATTGCTCCTGACAGCAGGAGCTGCCTCTGTGCCTTTCCTCCCCTGCCTCCATCCCTGATTTGCTGCCACTAACCAGAGTTTTCCAAGAAAAGTGAATTACGAGAGGTCTCCTGTCTGAGAGCCTCGCTGATCTATTTACTGACATTGTGCCTGGCACCTTGTTTATCCAGTAATGTCCCAACAAAAGAGGATTTCTCTGGAATCTCTGAAGATGAGGGAGCACCAGGGGGTGGACAACACCAGGTTTTGATGGGAGAGGAAGCAATGGATGGGAATCAAGTTCCTGATGGAGTTGAAATGTGAGACTTAGGGCACCTTTCTTAAAAAATATTTATTTTCACTTATAGTTAGTACCGAAGGAAGAGCAGGAAGCTGATGATTGCTGTGGGTAGAGAGATAAAGACTCTGCAGAGGGAAGAATTGGAAATTATCATAAAAGACAAAAAGTCTGAGAGCTAAAAGGGGGGGGGGGG
>VXAX01001866.1:74576-85640 GCA_013399835.1 Leptocoma aspasia
AAAAAAAACCAAACCTGAGAAGAACTGCTCCAAGCTTGAGTAATCCATTTGGGAAGCAGTTCCCACAGGCAGAAGCAGAGCAGAGGACTCCACAGGAAAGGCCACAAGATAGCTCCCTAGGAGTGGCAGGGAAGAGAGATTACAGATATTTCCTCTGTTTGTTACTCAAACAATATGAGGAGACTCGGCTTCACTCGGAGCAGCAGCACCACTGCCCTCTCTTCATGTGCACTGTGCTCCTGGCTGTCCTCGCGTCCCTGCCTGTCCCAGGGGACAGCAGGGAGCAGAGATGAGGATGGAGATGGACTGCAGGGGCTTCAGGATGGCTTGTGACTACTGCTGACTCAGCAGAAGGACACAGAGCCCGCCCAGGGGGACAAAGATCCCACAGCAAGCCCCAATCCCTGAGCTTTGGGGCAGGGACAGCACCCAGGGAATGGNTAAACCTGCCTGTGTCAGACCTGGGGAACTCTAAAAGCGCCACCTGAGGGAGGAAAACTCTTCACCTCCCACAGGGAGAGCTCTCCAGCTGCCTTCCCAGCTTCTCCCACAACTTCCAGCCGAGTCAAACACGTCTGTGCAGCTTCCTCCTACTTTTTATTTCACCCCATCTGTGGTGACAGCCCCTCTCTGACCCTTGCTGCCCACAGGCCCTGCACAGGCAGCTACAAACAGTCACAGGCTGGAGCAGAGCAGGAATCCCTCTAAAAATTCTCTGCCAGAAAGCCCCCAGGAAAAAAGAAAATAGTAGAAAGGGGGTCAGGCTGTGGGAGAGCTTCTGACCCCTGCTAAAAGTCCACACTCACTCTCCAAACACAACCCACAGCCAAATCTGGTGGCTGGAGCCCTCACTGGACACCAAGAGTCAAAAGCAGAGCAGAAGTTCAGGTTTAGCTTAGCAAAACATCCCTGGAGGGGTTTAAAAGCCATGTGGATGTGGCAGCTGGGGACATGGCTCAGTGGTAGCCTTGGTGATGCTGGGGGAACGGTTGGAGTGGATGATCTTAGAGGGCTTTTCCAGCCTAAACAAATCTATAATTCCATATTTCCCAGGCATTTTCCACAGCTGTAGGTGTCACTATAAAGTTGAGGCCCTGGTTCTCACCTCAGGTGCTGCCTGCAAGGCTTGGAGATGCAGTCACATGCCAAATTCAAGAGTACCTTGGAGCCTCCACTCATTTGCTTTTCCATGGGGAATTATGCTGCTTTATACATTTACAGAATTCTGGAATGGCTTGGGTTGGAAGGGACATTAAAGATCATCTCATTCCACTCCTGCCATGGGCAGGGACACCTTCCACTAGCCCAGGCTGCTCCAAGCCCTGTCCAGCCTGGTCTTGGACACTTCCAGGGATCCAGGGGCAGCTACAAGTGGGCAACCTGTGCCTCACCACCCTCACAGTCAGGAATTTATTCCTATTTCTTCCATTTTCCTACATTAATTATTCTTGTTTTCATCCCTGACTATGATTACATGAACTTAAGCTGAGATTTTTTTCCCAAGTAGAGGGTGTCCTCTGAATATTTCCAAAGCTCCTGCTCCATAGGAGGAGCTGCAGTTCCTACAAGCCAGTGATTAAACATGGATTAATCACAGAATCATGGAATGGTTTGGCTTAGAAGGAACCTTAAAGACCAACCTGTAGCTCCAACCCCCTGAGGAAGGAACTCAGTCACTCCTGGGTTGTTTCTTTGGCTGTAAAATGGGCAGAAAATGGATTGTCTGATCTCCTGGGGGTGTGCATGAACCCCACAGCAGAGGTTCCATGGGTGCTGCAGGTTTATCACCACTGCAGTTTCTCAGAAAAACGAAGTTTTGGCAAGACTGAAAATTTCTCTTGGAAATCAATCAATTTCCCAGGTGAAAAAAAAATAGAATAAAAAGAGAAAAAAAAAATTGCACATAACAGTCTGCCTGGGACAACACCTGGGTGCCAACTTCACCTAGGATTTCTCCTGCCTGCCTCCCGCTCCAGCTCCTCATTTTTCTGCTTTTCTTTTCACCTGCTATCAATTTTCCACAATACTGCAAGCAGCTCCTGCTCTAATGAAACATCTTATCTGCTTGTTTGAGGTGTGTCTCGCTGCTGGGAGTTGTTTGACATTTTGAATTAGATGGTTAAAGAAGCTGTTTCACTCGATGTTAATTAGAGTAGCAGCTGGTTGTGGTGGGTTGTTTTAATACAACACTAAGAGTAAATTAAAAGAAAAATAGTCTGGTCTCATTTAGAGCAGCTCAAGGTGCAGGGTTTGAAATAGCTGAGAAAAGAAGTTCTGGTGTTTTGTTTCAGTATTCCTGTTTTCTTAAGATTTGGTAATTCTGAATCACTGTTTTCCAGAGAACTGAACTTTCCAGTAAAAAGGAATGTCTGAGTTTTGCCTGGTGGTAATTGTGATGCACAGGCACTGCTATTAATTTTCTTATCCTCCAGGGATCCTAGAGATTACAATGGGGTTTAATGGGTCTGTGGAGACCCATGAAGAATAAGAGTTATGATTACAGAGCTGCTGCTTACAGCAGCAAGGATAATCAATCCAATAAAACAGTCCTGGGCTGAGAACATTGGATCCACAGCTGATGCCAGCCGGGATCAGACCTTTCCTTTGAAGCATCCAGCATTCACCCAGCCCTTCTAAAGGGGGCAAAACCCTTGGAAAACAGCATCCATGGGTGCCCACAAATCCTGCACCACAAATCCTGCACGATCCAGTATGAGATATTAGGAAGAAATTCTTCTTTGGACGAGGGATGGAGGGACAGGACACAGGGAATGGCTTTCCACTGCCAAAGGACAGGGATAGATTGGATTTTGGGAAGGAATTGTTCCCTCTGAGGGTGGTGAGGCCCTGGGATGGATTTCCCAGAGAAGCTGTGGCTGCCTCTGGATCCCTGGAAGTGTCCAAGGATGAGTTGGACTGGGCTTGGAGCAGCCTGGGACAGTGGAAGGTGTCCCTGCCCGTGGCAGCTTTAAGGTCCCTTCCGACCCAAAGCATTCCATGATTCCATGATGATTCCATGATGATTCCCTGATTACAGTCCAAGCACAGCCAGTGCCTGCTGTGCTGATCCTGTGGAAGAGGATCCTTGCTCTCGACCCTTGCAGAAGGCCTGGCTACTTCTCTCAGAGCTTTCTCCTGCCTGGCTTTCTCTTGTCCTGGTTGTGCCAGGGATGGAAACCACCCATTTTCCTTGTAAAGTCACCTCTGAGCCCAATCACGGTTTAAAACCCAGGCTTGCTGGTTTTCAAGCCCGATCTTGCCTTAAAATCCTGTTTACTTCTTCCCTCCCTTCCAATCTGCAAGGACGGATCATTTGCTCTTCCCACACGCTCCATCCTCGCGAAGCAGGGATGTGTAAAAATAAACAGCAGCACATTTCTGTGCTAGCAGCCTGTCCTGGCTGCTCTGAGCCAGGGAGGATGAAAAGGAGACAGGAACCAGTGCAAAACCAGCAGACACCCCATGGTGACATGGCCAGTGCAAGCTGGGAGGTACCTTTGTCATCACACTCCTGGTGGCCTCTTCTGCTGGTGGTGGTCACATCTTAGTTCCGTGGCTGGGAGCCTGATGTGGGATCCACATGGATCCCGTGGAGTCTCTGCCCTTGGCAAACAGATCTCAAGGAACTGAATGTTTTTTGTCAACAATTTTTTCCCACCTTCATCCCAAAAAATTGCATTTGGAAATTTTCCCAGGGCTAAGAGCCTTGCTGGATATCCAGCACATCTCATTTCTTCTGGGATCCAGCATATAAAGACATTAATGGCTTTAAATTAAATTAGATATTAGATGTTTAGATTAGAAATCAGGAAAGAATTCCTCCCTGTGAGAGCAGGGAGGCCCTGGCAGATGTTTCCCAGAGAAGCTGTGGCTGCCACATTCCTGAAAATGTCCAAAGACAGCTTGGACAAGGCTTGGAGCAACCTGGGATAGTGGAAAGTGTCCCTGCCCACAAGATGAGCTTTAGAGTCCCTTCTATACCTCATGCCACAGGGTAAAAAATCATGGAAAACCTCAGGAATCCCATTTTCTCTAATTCTTGGCTGTTCTTCCCACTACTCCAGCATCCTCTAAACAAAAAGGTCACTTCCATTGTTCCTTCACTTTGTTCTGACAGCTCCAGCACGGTGACACCGGGCCAGCTCAGCGATGTCAATTAAATCCTTGTCCAGGCTTCAAAGCCTCCAGTGTCACTCTGGAGCCAGGAGCAGGGGACAGCTCTTTGCAGTGCCATTAGGAGCTCGTCAAACACATCCCCGTCATCATCGTGTGGTGCCAGCACTGAGTTCAGAAAGCAGAATGTGTGCCCGGCCTCTGCGGGACATTTCGTGCTTTTGATCAAAAAACAAAGAGAAACCAAAAAAAAACCCAAACAAACTAAAAAAAAAAAAAAGAAGTTGATTCATTTCTGGTTCAAGAATTCACCTGAAAGAAATGACAAAACAAAGCAGAGGCAAACAAAGGAAACGATGACTGAAGGGAAGTGTCACAAGCACTGTGTCCCCTCCTCAGCTGGCAAAAAAATAACTGTTCATTAAGAGAAAGCTCTTGAAAAAGGTCATCAAAGACAGTGATGCATAAGATGAGGCAACCTGGTGACAGAGGTGTCTGATGTGTTATTTCCTCTGTTGTTCTTTAAGTTCCTTGGCACCACAGCAGCTCCTGGTGAAGAGGGGTGAGCTGGACCCACCACAGCTTACTTTTGGTTGGGAGTGGCCAAACCTCTGTGATTTGTTTCTGGGGAGTCTTTATTGTGGCCTTCCAGAGCATAAAGGGGCTCCAGGAGAGCTGGAGAGGGACTTGGGACAAGGGATGGAGGGACAGGACACAGGGAATGGCTTCCCACTGCCAGAGGGCAGAGATAAATTGGATTTTGGGAAGGAATTGTTCCCTGTGAGGAGGCACAGGGTGCCCAGAGAAGCTGTGGCAGCTCCTGGATCCCTGGAAGTGTCCAAGGATGAGTTGGACTGGGCTTGGAGCAACCTGGGCTAGTGGAGGTGTCCCTGCCCATGGCAGGGGGTGGAATTAGATGTCTTTAAGGTCCCTTCCAACCCAAACCATTCCATGAGTTTATGATCCAATATGACCTTATAGCCTCAGGTGGGAAAGCAGAAATCCCAGTTTTCAAATTTTCTTTTCGTGAACACCATAAAAAAACCCTTCAAAAAACGTTGTTACACAGACCTCCAGATTAACACAATGTGAAGCCTCACTTACTTGTCTCTTTTTTTTTTTTTCCTTATATTTTTTACGTCCCTGCTTTCAAATACAGCCCCAGGACACAAATCCTTCCCCAGCTGGGATTGCTGGAAACACAGACCTGAGCAGCCTCCCTCAGACACTGACCCCAGCCCAGCAGGTGTGGTACAAACAGCACAACAAGGTGACCCTGACTCAAAAAAAGTGCACATTTTCCTAGAACATTTCCACAGAATCAGTCATTCAAGCACAGCCCAATGCTGGTTTTCCAGCCCTGCATTTCCCTGCTTGGATCTTCCAGGTGAGGAAAGCTGTTGGCTTGAAAAGCCACCCCACACCTACTTTAGGTGTGATGGTGCTGATCTGGAGGGTTTTAAAACACTGGTTTTGATTTATTTCCATGTATCTCTCCCCTATTTCCAGGGAAATACACTGGAAGAGTGGCTTGCTGCCAATATCTGAAGGGTGAGCAATTCTCTCTTGTCTCTTAAATTCTGGATTCCTGCTGAGCTCTTTATATAAAAAACAGCAAAAAAAAACATCTCCCAGCTTTTAAGCCAAGAGATTCCCTGAGTGGAATCTCTTGGCTTAAATCTCTTGAGCCCTGGAAGGCTGCAAATGTAAAAGAAAATATTACAATGAAAATCACTGTGCATGTGGAAGCTGCAGGACCACGACCCATAGCCTGGGTTGGGAGCTCACAGCTGGTCACAAATTGGAATCCCAGGTTTCTCATGGCTCTGCAGAATTTGTCTGTCTGAAATTCCTCCTTGCTCTGCAGGATGAGCCAAGCCCTGGCTCAGGGGTGGGGATGTCCAACCCAACAGGGCATTTTTATCTTGTTCCATGTCCTGGAACCAAGGTGGGCGAGACATTTACTGTTAGATATTTACTGTTATTAGATATTTATCCAGTATTAGATGTTTATTTACTATTAGATATTTATCTGTTACTAGATGTTTCTTATTAGATGTTTATATTGATAGTTGTTTATTATTGTTAGATACTTATCTGTTATTAACTACCTATTATTAGTAAATATTTAGAACAGAGACTCGACAAGGTAAAGGCCTTGTTGATCCTCTAAAGGGGGGAAATGATGCCTCAGGTTTTGGCTTTTATATTTTTCAAGTTCTGTGCTGCTTTAGTGTGTGGGTCTGAGCTTCACATTATGGGATGGTGAGCTCTCTGCACAGAGCAGGGAGACAAAACAATTCCTTCTCTAGCTGGGGACCAAGGACAAATGATCCAAATCTCAGGCCCAAGAGCACAAACAACGTGGGCTGAAGAGAGGAAAACAAGCAGGATGGGACTTGATGGGCTAAAGCTGGAATTGGACAATGAACTGCAATGTGCAAATGGAGCAGAACTGATAAAAGTGCCAGAGCCCGTGCCCGGTGTCCATTTTGGGACCATTTTGGTTCATCTTGGGTGCAGCCCTGGCTGGGCTCTTGTGCTGCCCAAGGTGGATCCATTGAGGAAATCCTTTTCATAAATCCCTGCTTTATTCTTTAGCTCTGCCTAGTCTCTGTTTTAGGGCAGCTTTCTCAAGGCATCAAGCACAGCTCTGTTTATCCCAGCCTGACCTTCAAACATCCACCTACAGCTCCACCTGAATGTAGAAATTCCCTTTCCTGTGGATAACGAGGGTCAAATCCTGGTGTGGGCAGGTTTTCTTCCATCCCTTCAGCTTCATCCTTTTCCCTGGAATTTCAAGGTGCTGCCCTCCCAACAGCTCACCAGGGCTCTTGTTCTGCACGGGGTCACTGCCACAGCCTCTCCTCTGGGCACCTCTGATGCAACTTTGCCTTCATTGCACCTGCAAAAAAAAAAAAAACAAAACAGCTCTCTGCAAGGGGATTTTTAGTGGTCAGGTCAAGGTTTCTGCATCCTGACCTTCTGCACCACTTCCCCCTGTGAGAGGAGGGAAGAAGGGACTGGCCTCTGTTCTCTAAAGCCCCTGTGCCCTCTCCTCTCCCACCTCCATCTCCAGGCTCCTGGTTCATCCTCTACAAGCTGCTGAATCTCCAGCAAGGAATTTTGTGCTGCTTTCCCGTCTGGCTTCATGCTGAGGAAAGCCCCCAAACACAACCACAGCAGCATCTTCTCCCTCTGTTTTAAACCCTCCTTGAAAATTCACCTTTCCTTGCAATGCCTGCAAACCCCATTTGCCTCTCTTGGATGGTCAATAGAGCTGCCCAGCCCATGTTGCCTCACCACTTTTTGGTGAAGCCCTTGGTCAGGCTGGTGTGAGGTTTTTCCTTCAATTTAGATTGCAAAAGCTTTCATTCACCCTTCAGACACCACAGAATCATGGAATGGTTTGGGCTGGAAAGAACCTTAATGATCATCCCATTCCACCCCCTGCCATGGCAGGGACACCTTCCACCAGCCCAGGGTGCTCCAAACCATTGTCCAGCCTGGCCTTGGACACTTCCAGGGATCCAGGGGCAGCCACAGCTGCTCTGGACACCCTGTGCCAGGGCCTGCCCACCCTCTCAGGGAGGAATTTCTTCCTAATTTCTAATCTAAATCTCTTCTCTTTTACTCATCTGGTAAAAGAGCTGCTCAGCAAGGACAGAGACAACTTCCTGTGTATCAAAGTTCATCCTCACTTGGTTCTTTGGTGAGCATGGATAAGCCAAATCACGGAATCACTGAGTTGTTTAATCTGGAAAAACCCTCTAAGATCATTGAGTCCAACCATTCTCCCAGCACTGCCAAGGCCACCACTGACCCACGTCCCCAAGTGCCACATCCACATGGCTTTTAAATCCCTCCAGGGATGGGGACTCCACCCCTGCCCTGGGCAGCTGTGCCAGGGCTGGACAACCCTTTCCATGAAGAAATTATCCCTAATATCCAACCTAACCCTCCCCTGGTGCAATTTGAAGCTGTTTCCTCTTTTCTTTTCCTCTTGCCCTTTGCTCCACATGAGCCATGGGGGTGATGCCTGACAGAACCTCCTGCAGTGTTTCCTTGGCTCTCTGGACTGGGCAGAGACCAGCACAGGGTCACTAATTTCAAACCAGACCCATCATTGGCCACACATAACTGGAAACATCTTGGAGCTATGGAATCTCATTCCCTCTCCCCAAAGGCCCGGGCTCTCCTTTTGGCAGCCTCCCGCTGCCAAAACCCACTCGCTGTGAAAATTTCATTTTGAAAACATTTCCTGCAAATTAGAAAGGTCTCAGTGCAGGGACCTGAATGACACAGTGGCTGCTGAACCCAGAACAGAGCCAACCCTGCACTGGGAGAGTTGGAGAGAACTTGAAGGACCAGGAGCCTGTGCATTCCAAACCCCAGGCAAGGGGAGCGAGCCAGGGGGAGAGTTTAAATGAAATGTTTCTCTTTTTTTCCAAAGCAATTGTTTCTCCTTTTTTTTTCCAGCCAGAAACTGGGGAAAAATTCTTCCAAAAGCACATTTTCCTTCAGTTGGCAAACATTTTCCCTCCCTTATTATTTCCTGTCTGCTTGATAAAGAAAATTCTCAATATTTGGAGACAGAGTTAAGAGGAGGGAATAGAAACAAGGGATATGATGCCACTTAGTGGAACATGGATAATAATAAAGAACAATATTCTAACACCCATGGTGCAAATTTTTGGTCACCTCTATGAGACTGTGCTCTTAATCCTGATGAGCAGTGGGGACTTCCCAGAGTACAGGGCTTCAAAGCAGCCTGAGCTGTCAAAAACCAGAAAAAAGAGTCTCCCTTGCAATCCTGCAGATACAGCCTGATGGCACTGGGAATTTTGCACAAGAGTGGGAAAATCAGGGATGCAATAAGTTCAGAGATTGCAATGATGAGTTGCTCCATGAGCATCTCACAAGACATCGAGATCTTTCCCAGCAGTGCTAACGAGAGGGAGAAAGGACAATCACACCAGCTCATGGCTTTCCCCAAATCCCTACCAGGGCAAAGCCAGGATAATGAAACTCCAGTCACTGGAAGAACACAGTGAAAGATGCCCAGAAATGAAACCAAGGGAGGAGGAATCCTGCAGAAATACCCAGACTGGCTGCTCTAGGCAGCTGCCCTCCTCAGGCAGGGGGCATGGACATGAGCCAGCCAGGCTGTCCTGCCAAAACCTGGCCACTGATAAGGGAAAACCTCTTATCTCCCCCCAAACCCCCTGCAAATACAACCCTGTGCTCAGCAGAAGTGCCAGGGCTGCAGAGGCTCTGCTTGGCAGCAGCTCTGTTGGCACACTCCTCGATGCTTTACAGCATTTTCTGCCCTCCTGACTTAAGCAAGGCACAAAAAAATGAGGACAGGCTTGGTTTGGCACCTGTATAAAAGGGACAGGGGCTGGCAGGAGTCTCCTGCCTTCTGCTCCAGCCAGGGAGGCTGTGTCAGGAGCAGGGTGAGTACAGGGTGAGTAGGAACATCCCCCTTTTCCAAAGGCTTTGCTGGATCTGCCTCAGCCTCGTGTCTGCCATTCTGGAGCTCTCCAGGGCCTCCTGCCACCTCCCAGACCCACTGGGGATCATCTCCAGGTGTTTGGCACCCCTCTGCAGTTATTCCCTGGGCTCCATCCACTTCATTCCCTGTACCACAGCAGGAAAAATGTCACATCCCCACGTGGAGTGGGATCCAGCCTGGCTCTGCTTTGGTGCCCTCTTTTATCACAGAATCACACAATGGTTTGTGTTTGAAGGGACCTTAAAGATCATCTCCTCCCATCCCCTGACTCCTGACCTCCTCCACCTTCCTTGCCCCAGATCTTCTGCACCCCAACAGGGTTTTTTTTGCCAGATCAGCCCTTCCCAAACTTATTCCCTTTCCCTCTCCACCTCCTTCCAGGCTGGTTGCCACAGCAGGGATGTCAGATGGCCTCTTCCTCTCCTCTTGTGGGGGTTTTCCACTTGATCCATTTAACCTCTGAGCTGTTGCCATTACAGCCCACAAAGGCAAAGCAGTTCCTGTGCTCCTGACACTGCCACCACACAGGGCTGCCAGAATGAATGCTGCCCAGGGTGCTTTAAAATTGCATTTATCTGCTCTGAGCAGGCTGGAATGCCTGTGTGGGACTGTGAGTCAAGAGCCTGCTGATAGCCCAAGTGTCCCTGGGATGGCACCCGTCCTCTCCAGCCACAGATTACATTTGTGGGGAAAGTAAGGAAGCAGCAGTGCCCTGTTATCCTCTGCCCTGAGTGTTGGCAAGCAGTGATTTAGGGATTTCTCAGTCAGAGGTTGTGTGTGAAGCATCATGTTTGAGGCATGAGGGGAAAGTCTTTAGGCTGATATCAAAGTGGTGCCTTTGCCTAAATTCCTTTAGGAGGCACAGATGCAGAAGCAATGTGGAACTGAACTAAAATATTAGTTCAAACCCAAGGTGCTCAGATTAAAGAATAAAACCTGGCAAAAAAGTGAGGATTTTCACATTTTCAGTCAGCAGAGAGAACAGAGGTTTTCCAGTATTTCTGAGATGGGCTAAGTGCTGTGGGGGCATCTTCCATGCTGGTCCCAAACTATTTATCCCAAATGCCATGAGGGAAGGCAGGACAGAATCTTGTGCTCATAAGGTGCAGCTGTGAAAAAAATTGGGCTTGAAACCCCCAATTCCTCCAACAAAGAGTAACACTTTGAGATTGTCCTGCAAAGAAAACCATCCCATGCACCCAGGATGGATCCAGGGGACATCCTGCCACTGGGACATCCTCTGGGTGTAGAATCATGGAATCACAAAGCTTGGAAAAGACCTCCCAGAGCATCAAGTCCAACATTTGACTGACACCACTGTGTCAGGAAGCGAACCTGAGCATCCAGCATGGATCCAGCCTTTGGAGCTGTTGGAACCCTCTCAACATTTGAATGTTTGAGTGTGTGTTAATAACTGATGCTTTGTGAAGGCTGAC
>VXAX01001877.1:363-18551 GCA_013399835.1 Leptocoma aspasia
CGCTCCTGGCTTCGGGAAGCTTTTCCTGGCGCCCGCTTCGAGACGCGAAGGCGAGTCCAGGCTCGGGCACGCCTCAATCCCGGAGAAAAGCTTTTAGGGGAAGGTCGGGAAGGGACCTGGGGCTTTTCTGGGCTCTCAGCGCGGGTTCCCAGCAGGGGCTGTGCCCGGGGGTCCCGCAGCTCCGTCCGTGCCCCCCCAAAGCAGGAGGGAGCGTTTCCATGGCCCTGCTGAAAGGTTTGGGGGTGTTGGTGGGTGAGACGCTCGGCACGGCCCGGCACAGCCCCAGAGCGTGGGCAGGGGGGATTCGGTCCCTCTGCCCCCTCGGGTGAGACCCCACCTGCAGAGCCGCCCCAGCCCTGGGGCCCAGCACGGGAGGGACCTGGAGCTGCTGCAGAGAGCCTGGAGCAGGCCATGGAGCTGCTCCAGGGCCTGGAGCCCCTCTGGAGCCTGGCTGGGAGAGCTGGGGGTGTTCAGAGAAGAGAAGGATCCGGGGAGACCTCAGAGCTCCTCCCAGGGCCTAAAGGGGCTCCAGGAGAGCTTGGGACAAGGGATGTAAGGGCAGGACAAGGGGAAATGCCTTCCCACTGCCAGAGGACAGGGTTACCTGGGATATTGGGAGGAATTCTTCCCTGTGTGGGCTGTGAGGCTTTCCCAGAGTAGCTGTGGCTGCCCCATCCCTGGCAGTGTTCCAGGCCAGGTTGGACGGGGCTTGGAGCAGCCTGGGATAGTGGAAGGTGTCCCTGCCCATGAAACTGAGTAATCTTTAAGGTCCCTTCCAACCCAAACCCTTCCATGATTCACGATTCTATAAATAATTCCCTCGGCAGCTGAGGCAGGAAGGGCTCCTGCAGCACCTCCCAGGTGGATGAAGTGGGATCCGTGCGGCTGTGGGGTGACTCCTGCTTTCTCTTCCAGCCCGCACGCTCGCTCCCTGCTACTCGGCCGACCTGCGCCCGGCCGCGGGGAGCCTGGTGTCGGCCGTGGGCTGCACGGTGCTGCTGGCAGCCCCCGCGCCGCGGGCCAGCACGGCCGTGTCCTGGGAGTACCGAGCGGGCTCGGAGGAGGGGGTCATCCTCAGCTATGGCTTCCGTCGTCCCCCCAGCGTGTCCGCGCTCTACAAGAACCGCGTGAAGTTCAACGAATCCAACCTGTCGCTGCAGCTGGTGCTGCAGCGCGGGGACGGCCGCCTCTACCGCCTCAGGGCCCAGGAGGAGGCCACGGCCTGGTTCCATCTGCGCGTTGTGGGTGAGTGGTGCCGCGGCCAACCCTCTTCCGTGGCTGGGAGCCGGGGTTGCCACGGGTCTGAGCGCTGACGTTGCCTCTGCCTCTCCCAGAGCCGTTGTCCCAGCCAAAAATTGTGGGCAACTCCTTGGTGAAGGCAGGAGGCAACACCAAACTGGTTTGCGATGTGCTGCAAGGGAAGGCAGACGCCTACTGGTGGAAGAAAAACGGGGAGCTGCTCCTGGAAAGTGAGCGCATCCAGTTTGTGGAGAACACCACGCTCTGCATCCTGGGGGTGTCCATCAGCGACAGCGGCTACTACACCTGCGTGGTGAGCAACGCCGTGAGCCAGAATGAGACCTCCTTCCTGCTCCTGGTCCACCGTGAGTGCATTCCTTCCCCATGCCCAGGAAAGACAGCCCCAGAGAAGGGATTCTCTCTCTCTCTGCCTGTGCTGAGCAGGCAGGTTTGCTGGGAGGCTGTGGGCGGGTTAAATTCAGGTTAAATTTGCTCTGGTGCAGAGGCTCTGTGTTCTCCCCTTTGCAGACTCTGCCAGTGTAGTGCTGCCTGTGGTCCTGACCTGTGTCGTCATTGGCTCGCTTGCAGGTGGGTGCTGGGGTGACTCTTTGCCCCCTTTCTGGCTGGTGGGTGCCATGGCAGGTGCTGTGGCCACCAGAAGTGGGTGAGGGGGTCCAGTGTGGCACATCCCTGCCAGGACCTGGCATCCCATGGGCGGGGGCTGGGTTTTGTCACAGCTGCTGTTTCCAGCAGGGTGCCCCCAGTCCGAGGAGGTCCGTTGATGATGATGATGATGATGATGATGATGATGATGATGATGGTGGGGCTCTGAGCAGCCTGAGCTAGTGGAAGGTGTTCCTGGCCCTGGCAGGGGTTGGAACTTGATGAGCTTTGAAGGTCCCTCCAACCCAAGCGGTTCTGGGATTCTGGGATTTTCTGATGCTGCTGCTTTGTCCCCAGGTGTCTTCGTCTGGTGCCAGAGAAGGGAGAACTCATATGACAACTGTTGGTAAGATGCCTCCAGCCCCCTCTTGGGGTGGCCCCCTTGCTCCAGCCAAAATTTTCTCTCTACAAGCCCAAATTTATCCTTGGCTGGATCCGAGTGAGCTGGAGAAGTGGGAGAGCTCAGGGTGCTCTTCCAGCCTCTCTGGTACGAGGCTGCTCTCCCACCCTGGAGGCTCAAGGGATTTGCTGTCCCCTCTATTTGATCCCCACTCTGGAAATATTCCTGATTCCTCCACCCAGAGCCTGACACTCCTGGTTACCTTAGCTCTGAATAATGGGTGGGCTTTTGAATACTCCAGAGATTTCTGGGAAGCGAGTGATTCTTGAGATTTTCTCAGAAATCGCTCCTCTCTGTGACCACAAACACACTCAGGCTGTTCACTGGAGCTTCCTGGAGGGTGAGGATAAGGATGTGAGTCCCTTGGGATGGAAAACCCATCCTGTGAGGTGGAGGGTTACAAACAAGGAGTCCTCAGGTGTCTTGTGCAGTCGTATCCCAGGGAACTCCAGACCGATAAATTGGCCAAAGTAGCTCCTGGAAGAAGTCCAGACCTCCTGGTGCTGCCACTGCCAGTGTGGGACACTTTGAGCTGGCTGAGGCCCTGGAGGGGTCCAAGTGCCCAGGACATGGCTCATATGGGGCCCTCTCTTCTCCTTGCAGGTAGAGCTGGGTCAGCCCTGCTGTTGCCCTTCCCTGGTGATGGATACTGCTGGGAGTGCTGGGTATCCCATCCCATCCCAGCCTCTCCTGGGCTCACCTGTGAAGTGTCTAAGCTGCCAGAACCTGCAAATATTGTTTTGGAAAACATTGGTTTGGACTATTTCTGTATTGTCCTGCGCTTCCTGTTGTGCGTCCTGTTGTGCAGGTGCATCCATCTCCCTAGGGAGAGGGATGTACCTGCTGCCTCCCTCCACCCTCCTGGCTTCCTCCAGAGGCCTGATGGCCTCTTTCTCTCGGGAAAGAGCCACTGTCCCTGCTGGGCAAATCCCCAGCCCCTCCTGGGGCTGCTGGGAGGTGCCACAGTGCCAGCCCTGCCTCCCTGGGGCCTGCCAGTGTCCTGCTGTGCCAAGGGTTTGCCAGGGGGCTCAGGGGCTGAGGCTCTGGGCATTCTGCTCCGTGTGAGCCTTGGAGGGAGGAGGACAGGCAGGATTGTGCTGGGTGTGCAGCCAGGAGGGAGCGGAGGCAGCGGGAGTGGCAGGGAATGGGGGAACAGCAAAGGAGTTCAGTTTCTGGAAGCACATCCCAAGGAAATCCCTGCAGCTGCCTGAGGTGGGGATGCTCCCGAGCCCATCTCCTCCAGCCCTGGGCTCTGCAGGATCTGGGGATATCCCTGGGGACATCCCTTCCTCTTCTCAGCACCAGTGCTGGTGCCAGCTTGTCCTTCCCATTTGCTGCTCCTGCGGGTGACATCGGCCTTGGCCTGGCTGGATACAGGGAGCCCTGCTCCTGTCCCCTCCTGTCCCCCGCTGTGCTCTCCCTCCCCATGCTGCCTCTGCAGGGCTCTCCTGGACTTTGCTGTGAAGGGGATGTTCTTCTTCAGCTGAGCCTGGAGGCTGAGCAGGCCTCCCCAGCCTGCAGAGAGCTGGATGCTTTCCCAGGTGCTGGACCCNGCTCTCCCTCCCCATGCTGCCTCTGCAGGGCTCTCCTGGACTTTGCTGTGAAGGGGATGTTCTTCTTCAGCTGAGCCTGGAGGCTGAGCAGGCCTCCCCAGCCTGCAGAGAGCTGGATGCTTTCCCAGGTGCTGGACCCCACTGTTGGTCACCCTGGGGCATTTGCACCCCATTTTAATCTGAGGGGGAAATCCCAGGTCCAGGGCCCTCCCTGAGACAGTCCCCAGCACCTCTGGAGCAGGCTGGGGACCTCTCAAAGGCAAATTGGAAAATTGTGGGAGGGATCACTGGGGCTGTTAGCAAGGGGCCATCTCAGCCTGGGGTTTTGTGGAGCCATTGAAGGAAGCAGAGGAGTTTGGGTGAAATAAATGAGATTCCAGCCCCACTGGAAGTTGCAGGGCAGGTTGTCATGTTCTCTGTTGCACTTGAGGGTGTAAAATGTAGCCACACGTTTTACAAGAAATACTTCTCTAAGCGTTTTGGGGAGTTGTCTGTGAATGTTAGAGACTTGGTTGTTTGCTGGTGTCTGTTGCTAATAAAGAGTGTGTGTTATCCCAGAGGGTATTGCTGTCATGTTTAGGGGTGGGAAATGCCCCCTTGGGGTAGCTGGAGCCTGGGGTAGCAGTGGGGTAGGAATCAGCCCCTGGTGGGGTGTGGCTGGTGGAAGACCTGGCAATGCTGGATTTGTCCTGTGTCTGGCTCTGGGAGATGATCCCTTCCTTGTGGGGCGATGAACCCCCCTTGTGAGCTTCCTGCATCCCCATCCCCTGCCTCGCCTGCTCCTGTGGCAGTGACAGCCTGAGGGACTCAGGTGGAGTTAAAAACAGCCCAACAACTCTGCTCCAAATCTGGGTGAGGGTATTTTTAACCTGGCCCCGTTCCCCGAGTCACGGGAGCCTGGCAGCTGCCTTGGCAGTGCCTGGGGAGGAGCTGCCTTCCCAGGAGCTGGGTCAGGGCTGCCCCAGGGGGACTTGCTGGGGAGGTTTGGGGTTCATCTGGGGGCTTTGGGTGCAGGGCTGTGCTCAGCAGCTGTTTGTGGTTGGAAAAGCGTCCTTTGGGCTGCAGGAAACGCCTCAGTGCGTTGTGACAGCCGGGAAAAACAGCCCCTGGCACAGGCTGAGTACAGTTTAATCCTGCCTGGAGTAAATAAATCCCAGAGTGTGTCAGATGCCCTGGGATGGACCTGAGGAAGAGCTGTTGACAGCATCCACCTCCTCCCACCCTGGTTTTTGTGCCTTCATGTCCTTCCTCCACCTTTACCACTGGTAATGCCAGAATCTATTTCAAGTTACTACAGGGTTACTCCCAGAAAAGTATTTCATGCTACTCCTAGGTATATCATACACAAATAGCTCTAAATTGTTGTAAACAAACATTAAATAAAGATAAACCAGTGACAGACTCCTGCAGCTGCTGCTAAAGGGGCTTCTCTACTTCGGGCTTTGGTTTTCTGGAGAAAGAAAGGGGGAAATGTGCATTTGACCTCCCCTGGGTCTGGTTTATTAAAAAAAGGCTAATCAGGTTGATTTCATGAACATTTATTGTGAGGATCACAGAGGAACCAAAACCGAGACCCCTGAACCCACTAAGCCTGGGGGAAGGCTTGGGCTGGCTTAGCCAAGGGCGAGACACCCACGTGGATGTCAGCTGGGAATGGTGTCCTTGGTGCCATTTCGAAGGACCTGGAAGGAAGAGGAGGGGGGACACGCTGAGCATCAAAATTGTTCCCTGTGAGGGTGGGAAGGCCTGGCACAGGGTGCCCAGAGAAGCTGTGGCTGCCCCTGGATCCCTGGAAGTGTCCGAGGCCAGGTTGGACAGGCCTTGGATCAGTCTGGGATAATGGAAAGTGTCCCTGCCCTTGGCAGGGGGTGGAACTGGATAATCTTAGAATTCCCTTTCCACCTAAACCATTCTGTTAATCCATTAATCCAGGAGGAATTAAGGTTTAGAAATTTTGGGCTGAGGCCATAAGGGGGAGTTTTGAGTGGGCTCTCAAGTGCTCTGTTGGATGGGGACCCCACCAGGAGTTCAGGAGCCCCAGTTCAGGAACCTCCTCCTGAACCCAGCAAGAACCGAGGGGCTGGAGGGCAGTGCTGGGCTGGATCTTTCCTGGGGTCTGGGTCTTAAACTACAACACAGGATAGTTTCCATATCCTGCTTCTTTCGCTTCAAAATGTACAAATTCACGTGGAAAATAGGAATTTATGTAGAAAATAGGAACAAAGGACCTACCTGACTTTGTCCACCCAAGAGACATTGCGGTCCTTGCGCCAGCCCTGAGTGGTGTGATCTGCAAAAGACAAATCTGTCCCCAGATCAGGAGAAGGTGTGAGAGGCAGCAAGGACGGGGTATTGTGTTTGGGATACAGTCCCTGCTGCTTCCCAGGGGAGTGAGACAGTCAGTGGGAGCCCTTAAACACGGGGGCGTCACAAAGCCAAATAAACCACTTTGAAATAATTCCCGTGGCTGCTGGGTGGTGTGGGGACGCCGGGGTGCTGGGGAGGGCTGGAAGAGAATGAAGGAGCAGACTTACAGCAGAGGCCAATGGCGAGGAGCGGGAGGGCCGACACGGCCGCTGTGCTGCACACCAGGATGCTCACGTCCATGAACTCCGTGCATCCTTCTTCTGCCGGAGAAAACACGGCAGGGGCACGGAAAGGAGGAAGGCAGGTCGCCACCGTGAAAGCACAAACACGCAAAAAATAGAAAATAGAATAGTTGGAGGATGTTGAAACCAAATTTTGCTCCTGCCAAGATTTCACTTCCCCGAAACTCCTGGTTTGTTGGGTTTGTTTTTGGAGGTCTAACAGCCAAATTGAAGGGATGTGGGGATTGCGTGAGCCGTAGCCTTGGGGCGGTCCCTGGAGGACCTCTGCTCACCGTGGCGGTGGTAGACATTCTTGATGAGGAAGGCGCTGCTCAGCACCACGGCCACCACGGCCCCCGGTGCAGCGTAGCCCATGGTGCGCTGTGCTGCAGGAAAAAGAGACGAGAATGAGTGGCCAGAGGCGTGGGGGCAGGGCTGGCCTCACCCAGGCACTGGTGAGGGATCCACCAGCCCGAGTCAGCACAGGAGTTCTCATTTTAAACAGTTAAGGATGATGTTTTGGGCAGAATAACCCCACTGTGGACCGGTTTGGTGCATCCTTGGTGGGACCGCTCACCCTTTTTGTTCTTCAGATGGCTGAAATCTTCAGATGGGAAAATCACAGTGGTGGCAACCAGGAAGGTCACCACGGTGAGGTAGCTCAGGGTGATCGCAGGCAGTATGACAGCCGCAGAAGGGCCTGAAAGACAACAGGACAAGGCAGAGACCCCGATGTTCCACTGCCCACCCCCTTCAAACACCTGGGAACTCTACATTACATCCCTTTCCCACCCTCCTCTGACTTCCAGCCTTTCCTTGCAGCCTCTCCATGCTCTGATCATTTTACTGTCCTGCTGGGACTCATCCTGGCTCTGGGAAAAGGGGAATAACTGTATTAATTGTCCAGGGGGTTGTGTGATGCACGTGGTGATCCAGGCTCCCCCAGACCTGGAGATCACACATGGAGATCACACATGGAGATAACACACGGATCACGTATTGCTCTGGATGGGCCTGTCCCCCATATTCCATGGTGTGACTCCCCTGTCCCTCACTGCCCTCCTCTCTGGGCCCCACTGGACTCTGCATCTCCCATGGGGTCTGTCCCCCCTCCCTCCAAACCTCCGCACAGCCCCCTCTGACCTTCCTCCTGCATCCAGAGGATGCCGGCAGTGCCATCCAGGATGCAGGCGATGCACACCAGCCCGCAGGTGTAGGAGCTGAGCCACCTCCAGAGCTCCCCCCCTAAAAACCCAGAGCAGAGGGGGGTGACCGCTGTGACCCCCGGGAATCCCGTGTCAGCCATCACCCCTTCCTCAGGGTAGGGTGCAGCCCATCCCCGCTGGGATGCTGTAGGATATCCCAGGATCTGGGGGTTCCCAGAGCAATGCTCTTTGCTCTCCCCTACCAGACAAGGGAAATGGGGTTCCGCTCCCCCCAACTCACTTATCCTGAGCTTTTCAGATTGGCAGACAGGAATAATTAATCCCCATGCTGAGACAACAGCGAAGACCACAGCGATCACTGCAATCCTCGGGATGTGCTTCAAGCGACGGGAGAGACCTGGAAAAAAATAATCCCGAAGGGCAGGAGATGGGACATCAGCAGGACCAGCCCCCCTGGCCCTGGTGGCCGCAGGGATTCTCCATCCCAGGACAGATTCCATTTGTTTGCCAGCTGGTGGCCAAATACACTCCATGCAATGTCCAGCCTGGGGTGGGTGTTCCCCACAGGCTTCCCAGCCACCTTCCCGCCCATGTCCTGCTCAGCATCACCTTGGCCAGGGGCCATCGTTTTGGACATGCCCCACGAGGGAATGGCCAATCTCCTGCCAAGGACTGTGCCTTGGTGGGATCAGAGGCTGGGAATTGCTGCTGATCATCCCAAGATGGGCAGCTCCTGGCAGCAGCGTGTGGGCACCGCCTCCTGGGGAGGGCGGCCAGACCACCTAGGATGGAGGCTGAGACCTTGGGTGGAACCACTGAGGCATCCCCAGGGCAGCGTGGAGGGCAGGAGGAGCAGTGGGAGGTGAGACCTTCAATAGTGACCTCCAGGGAGGTTTCTTGCCAGCTGATCCTGTTGCTGGCATTGCAGGAATAGGAGCCGCAGTCCGACTTCTTGGCTGGCCTCAGGTACAGAACACTGCGGCTGCTGGACAGCTGGGAAACTCTGTCTGGAAGAAGGGGCTGCCCATCCTTCTTCCAGGTGATGGTGTCCACTCTGCCCTCTGCCACCTCACAGATAACCTGGCCGGTGGCCCGAGCCAGGAGCCTGCTGGTCCAGAGCTGAGGGTGAGACACGGGCTCTGGAAAGGGAACAGAGACCCCGGCATTTCTCTCAGACATAGAATCACAAAATGGTTTGGGTGGGAAGGGACCTTAAAGCTCATTCCATTCCACCCCCTACCAGGGGCAGGGACACCTTCCACTATCCCAGGTTGCTCCAAGCCCTGTCCAACCTGGCCTTGGACACTTCCAGGGATGGGGCAGCCACAGCTGCTCTGGGAACCTGTGCCACTGAATGTGACCTGGAGCATCTCTGATGGGCCCTTGGGCTGCAATTGCCCCCACAACATCAGCCACGGTGTGGTCACAGGTGCCTTTCCCTTGGGGGGCCCATCCTGCTGCTGTGCTTTCCAGGACTGGCTTTTTTCCAGTTGAATCACTGCTTTTAATGGATGTGGGTAAATACAGAGCACTTTGAAATGCATCAGGAAACGAGAAAATAGCAGAGAAGGCAGCAGATCCCGCTCGGATTGTGTGTGTTTGGAAGGAGAGGTGGGTGGTGAAGGGCTGTGGTGACATTATGGCCATGGTGTGATTGGTGAGAGGGTGGATAAGCCAGAGCAAATTAAGGGAATTGCTGGCAGCAATACTGAGGAGGGACTGAGGAGGGACTTCTGGGCCATTTCAAGTGCCTCTTCTCTCTGCGGTAGCAGCTGTCACCTGCAGAGGGCAAACGGGACAGCCCGGCCTGGAGGGGGTGGTGGCTTCTCCAGAAACCTCAGCTCCATTGGCTCTGCCAGGTGTCCCCTGGCAAAGTGCTGGGGAGAGGGACCCTGCAGGTGGCAGAGTCACGGCAACCCATCAGTCCCTCTGGTTCCTCCACCATCTGGCCAGTTCCTCCATCCTGGCACTGGTCTCTCCATCACCCCACTAGTCCCTCCACCATCCTACCAGTCACTCCATCGTCCCTGTATCCTCCCACCAGTCCCTCCATCCCTGCATTGAAGTGTGGGAAACGAGGGATGGAATTGCCTTTCCAGGATGGAACTTGTCCCTCTGTCTCAGCCAGGCCCCTGGAAGGTCTCACTGGGCAGCACTTCCAGATTTGCCCCCCCAGGACAGGTTGAGAACCTCTTTCCAAGGTCTCTTGGTGGTGTCTCCACACATGACAGGTGCAAACAAGCTCAGGACTGGCCCATCAGCCTTTGCTCAAATCCCTTCTCCAGCTCCCTTGCCCTGGCTCTTGGTGCATGTACAGACAGATTCAGCTTGGGCCCATGAACCTCCCCCTCCCTCCCACACCCACCACTCACGGAGGACTTCCAGCTGGATTTCCAGGCTCTTCCTGTCTCTTGTGTTGACAGTCACTCTGTAGGTGCCACTGTCACTTTCCTGGACATCCTCCAGCAGGAGAGATCCATTGGATGGATGGAAAACGGCTCGCCCTGCATAGGGAGCGTGGATGGCCGGGGCGGGGGCTCCCCCATCGTGCTGCAGGATGGTGTGGGGGCCGGAGCCATTGAGGAATTCCCAGTGCACGGAATTGCTGTGGGTGACGTTATCCAGCCCAGGGAGCAGCACCGAGGATCCCACAGCAGCGGCTCTACGGACAGCTCCCGTTGCTCCCAGAGCTGGAGGGAGCAGCACCAGCAGCCCTGGAGGGAGGAGAGGGCTGGGGATGGGGCTGGGAGCAACTGCTCTGGGGAAAGGTGTCTCTGCCCATGGCAGCGGAGGGGAGGGAGCTTCTCCTACCTGAGTTTTTGTTGTACTGACCTAATTTCCATGTCTTGTTCCCAATTCACAGAACCCTGGAAAGGTTTGGGTTGGAAGGGAGCTCAAAGCCTCTGTCATTCCAACTCTGTCATCCGCAAGGAGACCTTCCACTAGATCAGGCTGCTCCAAGCACTGTTCAGCCTGCCTTTGAACACTTCCAGGGATGGGACAGCCAAAAAATTCCTGCTTTTTTTTGGGGCTGAAGGTGTCCACATGCCCCTGGCAGTGCAGGATGCAGCCATCTCCCCAAAATTTCTGGGCTTGTCACAACTTGGGCTCTGGCAGGTGCTCAAGGACTTAAGGAGGAGCCACTTTGGAAAGGTCACAGCTGACAGACCCCCATACCCAGTAAAGAGGATTCTAGGAAAGAGGAGAGGGGCAGAGGGAGGGGGAGAGTCCCTGGCCCCCGTGGCTCCAGAGCTGGGCAGGGAGGCCAGGGATCCTCACAGGCTGTGTTTGCTCTCGGCCCTGTCTCAGCTCCTGCCCCGATAAGCACCTGTTCACCTGTATTCCCACTGCACCTGCCAGGTGCAAACTGCCCTGGAAACTCCTGCTGCTCACACTGGGGATGGTGCAGCACAGCTGGGAGGGAAAACAAGTGTGACAATCCAGGAAAAGTCAAGTTCATCAGGTGATTTTAATTTCTCACTCTTATAACCTTGAAAGGCAGCTGTTTTCATGCACTCCTGCCCCCCAAACTGTGGATGTGGAGGAAGAAAATACAGTTTAATGACTAAAAATTCTTATTCTCTGAAAAAAATTCTCTGAAAATTTTCCTTTTTCTGCTGAGAAGACACTATTTACAGAGAACAGAAAAATGAGCTGAAGGAAAGAGAACACTCCATCTTTTGCAGCTGCAATGGCCAAAACTCATCCTACAGACACTGAGAGCTCACTGACACCATCCCAAAATCAAGCTGTAGGGTAATGGGTTCCTTTCTATGTTAGATACTCATCCTGAAAATCTTTGTGCATTTGGATCTAGCACAGGTTGCCCAGAGCAATTGTGGCTGCCCCCATCCCTGGAAGTGTTCAAGGCCAGGTTGGACGGGGCTTGGAGCAACCTGGGGTTGCAATGGGATGATCTTTAAGGTCCTTTTCAACCCAAACCCTCCTGTTATTCCATGGTTTGTGTTTCAAAGCAGCCAGTGACTATTTAAAGGAGCACAGTGAACAATGCTCACACTGAAATAAAATTTGTGGTTTCAAAAACATCAAATATTTTTACGTATGTATTTTAAACACAAACACAGATATTAACCGATATATACCGATATTTATATGTGAGTACATCTGTCAGCCCCACTATAAATCTGGCTGCAGCAGACTTTTATCCCTGACGCTGTGTGTGGCTCTCCCGCCTCCTCTCTGCTTGGACAAACACGCCTTTGCCTTCCCGGTTAAGCCTTTTACCCATCTAGAACGTCCGGCGCAGAGCTCCCCACGCTCGGCTCCGAAGTGGTTTGGAAGAGGCGAGGAGCCGGCGTGGGCTCCCGGCCCGGCCCAGCCCGGGGACTCCTTACCTGCGAGGAGCACGCAGGTGGTGCTCAGCAGCTCCGCGGGACAGCACGGCATCATCTGCCGAGGGAAAACAGCCCCAGATATCCCCGATTCAACAAAACACCCTCGCAGTTCCGCGCTGTGCTGGGAGCAGCGGGTGAGGCTGTACCGTGGGTTGGCAGCCCTGGGATGGGTTAAAGCGCCGCGGGTATTCCCAGCCTGTTTTCCTGCCGATTCCCCTCCCAGGCTCTTCCCGGGAGTGGCAGCAGCGGCAGCTCCCGCTCCCGTCCCCGCTCCCGTCCCCGCTCCCCCGGGGAAAGGAGCTGCCCATGGCTCTGGCACCGCGCTGGGATCGATCGGCGTTCCCGGGCCGCCGGGGGCTCTGCAGGGCGGGGGTCCCACAGGAATGAAAATTACAGGGGACAACCCAGGTCATTTTCATGCCCCGAGGCCAGAAGATCCATCCCTATCCCTTTCCCACAGCTCAGTCCTCTCCCAGAGCCTGCAGCAGAGTCGGAACTCACCCCCAGCCCGGTTCTGTGGGGAGCAGGGGTTCGGTTTGGTTCTAAAACACCTGTGAGCAGCTTTTTCCTCCACCCTTTGAGGTGTGCTGGGATCATCTACGTCCCCCAGGCTTTCTGCAAAGGGAATTTCAGTTTACGGGAGGGATACTCCTGGGATCAGGACCCGGGGACCTCATTTTGTTACATCTATCTCAAAATAATGGAATTCCAGACGGGTTTGGGTTGGGAGGAACCTTAAAACCCATCCCCTCCAGCCATGGGAAGAGACTCCTTCTACTGGACCAGGTTGCTCCAAGCCCCACATGAGGAGGGAAGCTAAAAATGGAAATAATTTTCAGCTGGGCTGGAAGTAGCTTCCCTGTTTTATTCGAGTCCTGTGAGGGTCCAGAGGCTCTTGGTGGCACCAGAGGGGACCAAGGGGGATGCACTGAAAGCTGCACCTGCACAATCCTGAGAGCTGGGAGTGAGCAGAGGGCTCTGGAGTGCACTGGAGGGGGGAAATGGGAAGCCCTGGGAGATACTGGAGGGGAAATGTGGCCAGCAGGTGCATGGGGAGGGTCTGGTTTCACTGCGGGGCTGAGGACTCTGGGGAGACCCAAAAGCTGAAGGGGGGCAGAACTGCAGAGCTGAGAGGAAAGGGAGAGGTTCCAAGGGAGGAACTGGGGTCCCTGTGGTTCAAGCCAGCAAACAGGGACGGGGGGATGGAGCCAGCTGAAGGTCTGGGTGTGTGGGAGGGACAGAAGGCCCCAGCGGCAGAGGGGACCAAACTGGAGCCCTGGGATGTGCAGGTGGGAACGGAAGATCCTGGGACACAGCAAGAGCCTCCAGCTTCTCTCCAGGTTCCATCAGCTGCGCTGGGCTCACCTGCCTTCAGAGCAGCCCCAGGGTCCTGCAGGCGCCCTCAGGTCCCCCAGACCGAGGTCTCCAATTCTCTCACATCATTCCCGCCCTCTGCTCCACCCTTTGGTACGACAGGCACCACATCCCACAGCTCCTAAAAAACGTTCACAGCCACGGAGGCTCTGAACAGCAACTCCTGGGCTTCTCCAGAGGGACGGAGAGAGAGCAGGGGCACGAACTGCACCGGCACCACCGGGAGCCCCGAGCCCGCCCGGAGATGGGACTCGTGGCTTTTTGGAACATAAATTTCTGGCGTCTTGTGCCACCGTGTGGCCAGGGAAAGGCCCGAGCGGCGGCACGGTGCGGGGGATGCCGTGGCTGGGGTCAGCCCAGCCCGAGGGTCCCGCTCGCCCAGGACGGGGACACTCAGCGCGTTCTCGGCCGCGCTGTCCCCGCTGCTTGAGGAGGGCGGGCTCCAGCAGGGAACGCTCAGACACTACGAACAGAACCTTTTTTTCTTTCTTTGGCTGTGGAAGGGAGCGGCTTTATCCCTTCAAAAACTGGAGATGGAAGAGGAGGGGATCCTTTCTTTTGCTGGGCTCACTCCAGAGGGAGTCTCCCCACAGGCGCCAGCTGCCACCTGGCCACACCACTGCCACAATGGCCACCTCTCACCTTTATCCCAGGGGTCTGGTGACACCTTTTGATGGCAAATACCCTTTCTGTGGGCAAAGCATTCTCATTTTGTACAATCTTTTATTAATATCACGTGATTATTGCAATTTCTTCAGTAAATTGTGACTCCAACTCAGAATCTCTCCTAGTGTTTTTCTTCCACTATGGAAAGGCGTTGGCTGGAGGGGGCTTAATTTTCCTGCTGAGTTCTAAAATTGGCTCCTACCAGGATCCAAGGCTGCCACTGGAGCTGTACCTGACAGAAGGTAGTTCCCCTGGCACCACCTGCCCAGCCTGGGCTCGAAAATCCCTTTTGAGCCCTGCTGACTCCCAGAGGTTCACTGGGGATGGGAAGCACTGGGAAGGGAACACCGGCACTGGGAGCATCAGGGAGCTCAGCCCACAGCAAGAGCATGTTTCAGGACTGTCTTGGCACCACGACCTCTACATTCAGTGTTTGGATTAAACAAGGGCAGCAAGTTCAGCCCCTGTGCACCTGCACTGTCCCTGCCCTGAGACATGGAGCACCTCACACAGCACAGTCAGGGGTGAAGGGGCCCAGCCCTGCTTTAAGGTCGGGTCAGAGCAGAGGGAACACCCCAAAAGATTTGGCAGAATGAAAAACAGCAGGATTTGCTTTTGTTCCATACCCTGTGGCCCTTCATTGCGCCAGATCCCAGCTCCTACAAGCTGAAAGGCACCTTGGAGTTACATTCAGAGCAGGAGAATTTTGGGAAAAAATACACCCAAAGACTGAGTTTCATGCAGCAGAGAGTGTGATGATGACCTAACACCAATGCCTTCTTAAGAAAGGATGGAAGAGGAGGCACAGTGGGAAGTTTGTCAGAAATCCTGGGGCTGCTGAGCATTGCCCTCAACACAAGTGCAGTGCAACAGGCAGGGGGAACAGCAGCATGGCAGTACTGGAAATCAAGGAGAAGTGGGAAATCCATCCCTCATCTAACATGGTCATCTCTGCTTCCCAACATGCAGATATTGGTGCTTCCCTTTTCCTTCTCTAACCTAAGCCTTCTCAGAAATGCTCAAAGTACACCAGGATCTCTCCAGGCCCTCTCTCAGGCAGCTTGGCTTGGATCAGTGACGAGAGACAAGATCCCAGAGATTTCCATTCTGCTCTGCTAGAAGTCCCCTAAAACTGGCAGCTGAAAAAAAGGCCAAACAGGAAATAATGCAAAGCTTCCAAATCCTGAAGGCACTTGCTTGGAGGAGCACTTACTGTGGTGGGATTAACCACAACTGAGCCACCCTGGCTGGGAGAACCCGGCTGGGAGCACAGACAGCAAGAGCTGCCTGTGCTCAAAGGCAGTGTGGTGGCAAAAAATGGTACCACAACATTTGGTTTCCACCTGCCCCCTTGCTTGAGCAGGCCCTGGGAGCTGCTTGGAGAGGGTGGAGGTGTCTGAGGTATTGCAGGGTCTTTGCTGTGGTGTGGCACAGAGGGCCTGGAGCACCTGGGGAGGCACCAGCTCACCTGGCCTGGTGTGGAGCAGGGCTGGGGGCTCCTGCCTCTCCCAGGGGTGGCACTGAGGGGCTGCTGGCCTCTCCCAGAAGTGCGACTGGGGGCTGCCAGCCGCTCTTGGCGGTGGGATTGGGAGGCTCCTGCCTCTCCCAAAGGTGGGACTGGAGGCTGCCTGGCTCTCTGGAGGGCTGGGCTAGGCCTGCAGCCCCAGCAGGCGGGCAGTGTTCAGCACGTCGTCCCTTGTCAGGTAACACCCACAGAGCTGCCGGTACCCAGTGAACGCCTCCCGGCCGTGCAGGACACGCCAGTTATCCACAAACAGGACCTGCAGGAGAGGGAAAAGGTCATCAGGACGACAGCAACCACAGCAGGCAGGACCAGGAGCCTCTGGCAGGGCAGGTCCTGGGGATCCCTGGAGACTAGAAGACTAGGTAAGGGTGTGCCACAGTGGCCACGAGCCTCCTGTTCCACACTGGCACAGGTGAGGCTACAGCCAGCTGTTCCACAGGACCCAGCACAGCTCTTTCACCAGCTCTTTGTGGAGCCAGCCCAGAAACACATTTTGGGATTTCTCTGCCTTTCTACTGGAGAGGAAATTGTTCACCCGCAATAGATAGTGGCCAACTTATCACTGAATCCCAGAATGCTTGGGTTGGAAGTAACCTTAAAGCCCATCTTGTTCCACTCTCTGCCATGGGCAGGGACACCTTCCACTATCCCAGGTTGCTCCAAGCCTCATGGGACCTGGATTTGAACACCACGAGGGATGGGGCAGCCCCAGCCACCTGCCTCTGCAGTGTCACTTACCCATGTAAGGGCTCAAACATAACCTCAGAACCGTAATTTCTTCCAGAAGAAGCAAAAGCCTGAATATTAAGCGTTCTGGCCTCTTCTGCTCCTGAGGATTCTCATTTCAGTGGCTGGAAACTGGGACTAACTTTCCTCTGAAGCAGAGCTTGAACTAAACATTTCTGCCTCACCTGGGAGCTCATACTGCTTTAGGGCAGCAGGAATACACACATGCAGAAGCCACTGCTGTTAACGCTGGAGCACCCACAATGAGGAAAACTGCTGGATATGGCAGTGCCTGGGCACCGACATACCCACGGAGCACCCTGCCCTTCTCCCTGTGCCAAATCTACGATGCAGCTCCAAGTCCCACCCTGGACCAGTCCCAGAGGATGCAGGTCCAGGTCCCACCTTTCCCGGCTTCAGCTTGACCCAGAGCTCGTTGTGGGGCTGGCGCAGCTCGGCGGTGAGGGCGCGGTGCGCGCGGTACCAGCGGTGCACCACGTCATGGGGCACCGTGTTGATCACAGCACGGTCGTAGTTGTTGTACCTGCAGGGAGAGGAGAGACAAGAGACTGCCCAACACAGCTTCAGGTGCTTCCAAGAGAACCTCAGGAGCCTGTGGGATTAGTGGGTATTTAAGGGAGGCTGCAGAGGTGACCAGAGAGGTTATGCTGCCAGCACAGGACTTTAGGGAACACAGCACTGAGGGCAAGAGGAGTTTCCTATCAAGTGTACACCTGTTCTTCCTGGTTTCCCATGGAAGGACATGGCAAGACTGAGGGTTGCTTAGAATAAAAGTGCAAAGCAGTGCTGGACAACCTCCAGAGCTGAGCCAAACTGGAGTTTCAAAAATCAGCCCAAGTTCCCTTTGGAAGGGATCACTCTGTGCCGTCCCTGTTCCCTGCGTGCCAGGATAGTTTCTAGGGGCTTCTCCAGAGAAGGGCTCAATTCTTCTGCATCTCAAATGGAATGGGATGAGAGCTTGGAGCTGAAGGGAGAATGCCAGAAGTGAAAAATCAAACCTCAGCACCAACACCCATCTTTGTATCAGCGGTGCTGACGCTTCCTCTAAAGCAGGAGGAACACAGGGTGTTCCAGCGGGTTCATCCCTGCTCCTCAAAGACACACTGGTTTTCAGCCCATGGAACATTCTGGAAAACCAGCACCACAACGCCCTCTCCTCCCCAGAGGCCTCCTGGTCATTACCTGATGAGGTAAAGCTCGTTGTTCCAGGGGTAGACGTTGAGCACCGGCCCCACTCCGATCATGTGGTTGTGGCAGCCGCCCACGCTCTCCACGTACTCGTGCTTGAGGGGCACCTTGGCCAGCAGCTCAAAGTGCTCCGGGGCCTGGCGCAGCACCTGCTCGGCTGCATGGAACCCATCCACCAGCAGCGTCCGCCCACCCGTGCCCTCGTGCTTCAGGCAGTGGAACACCTGGATGCTGCACGGAGACAGAATCCAAGAGGAATGACCTTGGTTGCCTGTCCCCTGGGCGCAAGGTGCTCTCCAAGGACACAGCCAGGCGTGGATGGAGGCACCACCCGTACCTGCTGCTTCTCCAGACCCAATCCCACATGTTTTGCTGGGTGAGGAGGCAGCACGCCGCCTGCGCTGCTTCCGAAACCCAGTGACACAAGTCTGGGAGGCTTCAGGAGCTGCAGGATGAAGGCCTGTCACCCAAAATCCAAACCCAGAGAGGCTGTGGCTGCCCCATTCCTGGAACGAGGCTTTGAGCAACCTGGGATAGTGGCAGGGGGCCCTGCAGCAGCACGTACCCGCAGGGCTCCTGGAAGTAGGTGGTGTCCGTGTGCCGGTCCAGGGCCAGCTTGGTGTAGGCTGTGTCTCCCCGGGAGAAGTCAGAGGTGAAGTACCACATCCTGCCATAAATGGTCTCCCTGGAAAAGAGATGGGCTATTGCTGTGGTTTGTGTGTTG
>VXAX01001883.1:17598-48647 GCA_013399835.1 Leptocoma aspasia
GCAGGTGAGGCCCGAGCGCGGGGACCGGGGCGGGGGGAGCGGGGGCACGGCCGGAGTCGCTTCCCCGGGGCCGGAGCCGCTGCGGGGCCGCCGGCGGGACCGGCCGCGACCGGGACGGGCTGCGAGGACCGGGTACGGGAGAGCCTCGGTATGGCGGGGCTGCCTCCGCACTGCCGCCGTCAGAGCCCCCGTCCCGGGGCTCGGTGCCGAGCGGGCGGCGGGTCAGAATTTGCCCGTTTGTGTGGAGTTTCTTCCCCCCTGAAACACCGAACATCCCGGTGCCGGTAACGGCAAGGTAAGGAGGAATTCGGCACACGGGGAGGGAGAGCGGGGGAGCCTCCCGCTGTCTCGGGGTGCTCGGCCGCTGCCTGCTCCGGTTTGGCGGTGACCGGGACCCTCCCTCCATCACGGTTTGAGCGGGGTCGAGACCTTCCCGCCATCCTGTTTGGGGTTTGGGGGTGCCTGGGACCCTCCCGCCATCCCGGTTTGGGGTGGCTGATATCCGGCTGTGCTGCAGCTGCGGCAGGAGATAAGCGGGATCTCCAACGGCTCCGCTGGGTGCTGGGAACCGGCGCTGTCCCGGGACAGCGGGTGGTACGCGGGGCACTCTCAAACGGGGGTGTTCAGCCCCCCAAGGCACTCCTCCAGCAGGAGTGCCCACCTGCCACCAGTGTCCCACCACTGTCACCTCCCCCGCGGGGTGTGCTGAGGGCCCCGCGGCTCCCAAGGCCAGCCGGGTGGTCCCGGCAGGGGAGCCCGCTCCCAGCGCGGGGTTCGGGGCACGGCTGGGTTGGACCAGGGCCGGGAGGAGCCTGTGCTCGGCTCCCTTCACGCTGTCGGGGCGCAGCAGAGGGATGGAGATTATCCCACAGAGTGGGGATGCCTCAGGTCACTGAACTGGGTGACACTTTCCGTCCTGCCCCGCTGTTCCGGGTCAGGAGCTGCCCCACTCCAGGGCACTGCTGGGGAGCTGAGGAATGGGACAGCCAGCACTGGGACAGCCAGGGGACACGATGCCAGCTGTAAATACTTGGGAGATAAACACCGGGGAAGAGCTACTGAAACCAAGGGACGGCATTGGCAGAGTCCCGGGAACACCGCAGCGCAGAGGAGGTTCTGCCACTGGGACAGTGGGGCCAGAAGGGCTGATTTTGGGTCAGCTGAAGGGTCTTTTCCTGCCTGGATTTTCCGTGCTTTGCTGGAGGCGGGGCTAAGGAGACAGCTGGGATGAAGGGGAGGGGAACACCTTTGGGTGCATCCTCAGCAGCCGCGTTCGCTCCTCCTCGGCAGGGATCGGCAGAGCCCTGAGCACCGGCTACTGCCGCCTGTGCCACGGCAAGTTCTCCTCGCGGAGCCTGCGCAATGCCTTCGGGAAGGTGCCCGTGCTGGGGGAGAACTCGGAGAAGCAGCGGCGCGTGGACCAGGTGTTCTTCGCCGACTTCCAGCGGCTGGTGGGCGTGGCGGTGCGGCAGGACCCCGCGCTGCCACAGTTCGTCTGCAAGAAATGCCATGCCCAGTTCTACAAGTGCCGCAGCGTCCTCCGGACCTTCATCCAGAGGGTGAATGCCTCGCCCACGGGCCACGCCAAGTCCAAAGGAAAGTACGTGGCCTTTCTTGCCTCCCGGGAGCAGCGCCGTGCCGTGTTGCCGCGTGGTCCCTCCGTGACCCCCAAATCCCACTGTGCCGCTCTGGTTTTTGCAGGAGCAGCGGGGTCCAGGCGCAGCCGGGTATGGAAGGAGGTGCCTCCTGCCTGGGTGAGTGCCCACTCCCCTTTTCCTTCTGCCATGCCACCAGCGGTTGATGGGCTGGTGGTGAGAAATTACCACGTCTGGGGGGGTTCTGGTGTCCTTTGACGCAGCTGGTTATGGTTCTCCTTCCTCCCTCTGGCTTCCCAGGAGAATCTTCACCTTCCTGAGCTGGGCCAAACGAGCAGAGGCTGACCTGGGGGTGGGAAGAGCAGGCAGAGCAGATTTGGGTGGCAGTGCCAGGCCTGTCCCCGCTGCCGTTGGACACTGGGGACAATTGGAAATACCCGTTCAGCTGTGAATGATGGAGGGAGGTGGTGGAGCCGCTGTCCCTGGAGGTGTTTAAGGAAACACTGGACGTGACACTCAGTGCTCTGGTCTGGCTCACAGGGTGGTGTTTGGTTATGGGTTGGACTCGGTGATCTCAGAGGTCGTTTCCAGCCTCAGTGGTTCTGTGATCCTGGCAGGTGCTGGCACTGCCCCACTCCGGCCCTCTGGGTGCAGCCCTTTGGGGTGGCTACCACCTGCCTTCTGGGGCAGCCCTGGGGGGAGCAGATCCCCATCCCCGTCCCCTCCGTGACCCCCACCGTGCCCAGGCCTGACTGTGCTGCCTCTCCCCTGGCCAGTTGACCTGATCACGTCCAGCCCGCAGTGCCTGCACAGCCTGGTGACGTGGACGCACGCGCACGCCGGGAGCTGCGCCTCGGTGCCCGGGCTGCGCAGCGTGCTCTCCTCCGAGTACTGCGGCATCATCCGCGCCGTCTGGGGCTGCGGGGACGGCCACGACTACGTCATGGACACGGACTCGGACTGCAGCTCCGTGCTGCTCGACAACGCCCTGTCCGTCAAACGGGAGTGGAGCAAGGGCACGGCACAGCAGCGCCTGACTGACAACGGGGCCGGGGCGGACAATGCCGAGGCTGTTACTGCTCCCAAAGCCCAGCATGCTCCAGTAAGGACAGCTCCTTGCCAGCAGCCCGCCAACAAAGGGACCATGGCGGTGCCACTGAATGTGGAGAACGAGCTGCCTCAGGACAGGGATCCGTCCCCCTCGCAGCTGGACAGCGCGGCCTCCGTCCGGGAACAGGCCCTGCCGCTGCCTGTGTCCCCACTGAGCACTGCCACAGGTAAGGGGTTTGCTTCCTGATCTCTGTCCCGGCCTCAGGGGAAGGACAGGGAGCTGGAGAGGTGGCCCAGGGAGCAACAACGGGCTGGGCCCTCTCCTTGGAGACTGGTGCTCCTCCAGGAGGGCGGAGATCCTTCTGGGAAGTGCTCAGAGATTGGCCTCTGATCAAGGAGGAGGACGCTGAGCCGTGCAGAAGGGACAGGGGAACACGGGGTCATACTCCTGGCCCTGTGTGCTGTTCCCCATCTGACAGAGGGGAGACTCTGCTGCCAGGCTTTTCCTGGGGATATGGAACGGTCACTGGTTCCTCAGCACATGTTTGCCAGATGTTTCTTTTGGCTCGACCCTAAAGTTGGGTTTCCCTGCTGCACAGCAGCTGATACTGAATCCCAGGAGGCCCTTCTGCCCCTAAAGGAAGACTGCTGAGTGGGTTTGGCCTGGGGGCACTGCCCCAAACACCACTTCCAGAAGCAAGGAATCAACACCCATTTTCAGTTCCAGAAGTGGGGCTGTGTTTAGCTCCTGCACCCACAGGAGATGTCAGCTGCTGGACACAAGAATGGCAGCTGGGACTTGCTTGGGGACAAGCCTTTCAATTACTGGTGTCACAGGAAGAACCAAAAGCTGCTCCTGGGAGCTGCAGGGTCAGGGTGGAGCACAGGGAGAGGGGAAGTTTGGTTCAGACAATCACTGATTGCCATGGAGCACGTATATCCCCACAGTGTGACCACGGCAGTGCAGCTGGAGCAGTGGGCTCCTCCTCGGCCACCGTGGGTCTGCTGCTTTTCCTTGTAACCCACCGTGTTCTCCTTCATTCCCTAGGACAGTTGAGTGGGAAGCAGGTTCTGTCTGCAACGTCGGATGAGCGGGTAAAAGACGAGTTCAGTGACCTTTCTGAGGGGTGAGAGAAGAGTGGGTTTAAAATAGCCTAAATGTCTTCTTTGGCAGTGGGAACTCCCCAGCCCTGAGAGCTCTTTCTCCACCAGTGCCAGGGGCTCGGAGCAGTGGCTCTGCCGCAGCCATCACGGAGCTCGTGGCACTGAGGCTCTGAGCTCCCTCCTCTGCTCTGGGGGGTTTGCACACGTGTTTGATCCGTGTTTGTGGGCTCATTCCAGCAATCCTGGCCCTGTTTTGTCCCCTCTCTGTGCTGGGGTAGGAGCCGTGCCAGGAGCTGCTGCTCCAGCCCCTCAACCTGCGGGCAGTTCCCTCCGCGGCTGGGGCTGCGGGAGAGCAGTGGGAGCGGGAATGCAGGCACGGGGTGGCACTGGAGAAACCACCCCGCTTCTCCTGGGGAGAGCCTTTAACTGGGAAAGGGGAGCGGGAGGGACCTGGCAGCTCTGCAGTCCCTTGTGAGCAAGGATTTGGCTCAGTCCAACGCAGGTGTTTGGAATGGGGCTGTAAATACACAAATCCAGGCGTTCCGAGTCTAAAGGGCCAAGTGCAGAGTGACTCCAGTGTCAGCTGAGTCTGTCAGCTGTCACATTAAAAGGGCCGCAACAATTTATTGCCTATTCCCTGTCTTCAGGAATTAATTGCTTCTTGTATGGCTTAAGGCCTAAAAGGAGGAAAAAGAAAAATCCAAATGTGGCTGTTACCTTTGAGGGAATACAGAACGACCCGCAGCTTCGTTAACCTGCACCAGACAATTATGTGACATTCTTGCTCCACAAAATTCCTTTTCCTAGCAGAGGAAGCAACAGCCACATCCTTCACCCATGAATAGATCCTTTCAGTAATGGCCGTTTTTTTGTTCTCCTGACAGTGGTTTGATTATTCTTGCAGAGATTTAGCCCTAAAAGGACCTGTTTTGGGTCTTTGCTGTGTTCACCGGTGCTGTGTTTGCCTGGGGAGAGGACGGGGAGGAGAACACGTGGAGCAGCCACTGTGCTGTGCCCTGAGGGAGATGGATGTGCTGGGAATGGGGAACTGCTGGTGCCCAGGGTCAGCCCGAGGTCACGTTGGTAAAGGGCAGCTTCTCTCTCTCAGGGACTTCTTGAGTGACGATGAAAGCGAGAAGAGAAACGTGCAATCTTCAGATGACTCCTTCGAGCCTTACCCTGAGAAGAAGTAAGGGGCTCTCAGGGTGGGTGGGGGGCTGCTGCCCACCCCCATGGGGCTGACATGGCTTTCCTTATGGCTCTGTTCCCTACACATTCCTGCCTGGGGGTCACAGAGATGGCCCCAAGCTCCCCACTGGGTTGAACTTGCTGGGCCCTCGTCCCCAGCCTGGCACAGCCACAGCTTGGCTCATGTACCTGTGCTCCTGCTCTGCCAGGTCACAGGCAGGTGTAACAGCTGGGGACACTTTGGTGGGTCTAAACCAACACCAAGTCTTAAACCACTGTCCTGGTTCTTTCTTGGAGGGTTTCTGGCAAGAAAAGCGACAGTAAAGAAGCAAAGAAGGCGGAAGAGCCCAAAATAAGGAAGAAGCCGGGGCCTAAGCCAGGCTGGAAAAAAAAAATCAAATGTGAACGGTAAGGAAGGTCTGTCAGGGCTGGGCTGGGCCAGCCCCACGCCCACAACACCTCACACACCTCTGCTTGCAGGGAGGAGCTGCCCACCATCTACAAGTGTCCTTACCAGGGCTGCACTGCTGTCTACAGAGGGGCTGATGGCATGAAGGTGAGCTCGGGCTCTGCTGCTGTCCCACACTGGTGGCTCCCTGTACTCTGGAGCCACTTCCATGTGACCAGAGGATCCCTGATGGGTTTAATTCCCCACCCTGCTCTGCAGGAAGCAGTGAGCTACTAAAAGCAGCCTGCTGGGGGTCCTGGCCTTTTCTGATCTGCTCTGGCTCTCCCTGTTTCTCCCGTCCTGGAAGCCTGCCACTGGCTCACAGCAGCCCTTGGAACAGGCTCCACTGTGTCCAGCTAAAGCCCCTGCTGCCAGGGCTGGATTGGGATGCAAATCCTGGTTTTGCACATGGTGGTCTCAGTGTTTGGGGATCCAGGTTGTTCCCTGTCAGAAGCTCTGTCCTTGCTTTGCAGAAACACATCAAAGAGCACCACGAAGAGGTGCGGGAGAGGCCCTGCCCTCACCCTGGCTGCAACAAGGTGTTCATGATCGACCGGTACCTACAGCGGCACGTCAAGCTCATCCACACAGGTGTGTCCCAGCAGCTGGCAGGCCACAGACACCCTGTGCCTCGAGGCACCCTCTCAGGACGTGCTGAGGCTCTGGGGGAAGGGGGAACGGGGCTCTCTGTGTGCCTGTGAACGTGGAACAAGCTGTTGTGCAGGGGCCATGAGGCAGGGGAGGGGTTCAGACTCCCACAGGGAGCGTGGGCAGCTGCGTGTGCAGGGCACATTCCAGGAACTCAGCAGAAGCCATGACTGTGTCCTGTTTCTGTGGCAGAGGTACGGAACTATATCTGTGATGAGTGTGGGCAGACCTTCAAGCAACGCAAACACCTCTCGGTCCATCAGATGCGGCACTCGGGAGCGAAGCCCCTGCAGTAAGTGATTCCAGTGGGGATCAGAGGGATCAGGCACTGACCCTGGCACAGTAATTCTGGGATACAAACCCTGCCTGGAGCTGGCAGCATCCTGGCTGGATCACTTTAAACGTAATGAATGAGGAGAGGGTCATAGAGCACCTCTGCTATGAGGAAAGGCTCAGAGTGCTGGGTGTGTTCAGGCTGGAGGAGATTCCAGGGAGACCTTAGAGCCCCTTGCAGTGCCTAAAGGGGCTCCAGGAGAGCTGGAGAGGGACTAGGGACAAGGTCCTGGAGTAACAGGACAAGGGGGAATGGCTTCCCACTGCCAAAGAGCAGGCTTAAATGGGATATTGGAAAGATACTCTTTCCTCTGAGGATGGTGAGGCCCTGGCACAGGTTGTGGACTCCTCATCCCTGGAAGTGTCCAAGGCCAAGTTGGGTGGGGCTTGGAGCAGCCTGGGATAGTGGAAGGTGTCCCTGCCCTTGGCAGGGGGTGGGATGGCATGTGCTTTAAGGTCCCTTCCAACCCAAACCCCCCCAGGATTCTGTCACTCAATGAAATGTTCATTCCCAACACCTGCTCCAGCCCCGGCGCTCTCCCAGGCTGGTGCTGAGCCCCCTCTGGCCTCGGCAGGTGTGAGATCTGCGGGTTCCAGTGCCGGCAGCGCGCGTCCCTCAAGTACCACATGACCAAACACAAAGCCGAGGCCGAGCTGGAGTTCGCCTGCGACCAGTGCGGGAAGCGCTTCGAGAAGGCCCATAACCTCAACGTCCACATGTCCATGGTGCACCCTCTGACCCAGACTCAGGACAAAGCCAAGCCGCTGGAGCCAGAGCCCATCCTCCTCCTCACTCCTTCAGGGACTGCAGAAGGCCAGGCAGTGAAGCCAGAAGTGACAGCAGGGCCCGAGCCCACCTGAGGGGACGGGGACATGTTCCCAGCCCAGCCCCGTAGAAGCCGTACGGCAGTGGAGATTTTTAATCTACGTTTTAGTCTCCCAAAGAACTCTGTGGAATTAGCTTCAGCTTGCTCAGAAAAGGCTTGTTCTCATGCAGTGATTTCCATGCTCACGTCTGATTCAGCAGTGTTGTACTAAGAGTGTCTAATCCCAGGGGAAGGGACGTTGGCAGCACCCTTCGTGTCCCCAGCCCCACGCACACGTTGTAGAAACCAAGTTGGCCACAACTGTTCCCTGCCTGCACAGAGGTGCCCCCAGGGGCTCGAGGGGGACAGAGGACAGTGAGACAACTTTAAGGAGACATTTTGTTTTGGAAAAGAAGAAAAAAAAAAAAAGCAACAACATAATTATGAGTCCCAAAGCAAGTCTAAACTGAAAATTTGTAACCTACTTTTTATTGTAACAAGAGCTTCATGGTTATGCTTGTAATAAATTATTTACAAAGTAATTTGAAAAAAATGGCACAGGTGAGAAAGATGTTAGGTGTAATTGAGGTATTGGGCTGAGTCCATTCCTCAGAACAGTTCCAGCTCTTCCTCCAGCTCCATGTCCACAGCAGGCCGTGAGAAGTGCAGAAGAGTGGCTCCCAGCTCTGGGTCAAGTTCTTCACAGGTGCTCAGGAGCTGGGGAGAGGGCAGGGAGACAGTTTAGATCTGCTCGTGCTTCCTCAAAGCCAGTTCCAGCAACACCGGGGCATTTTGCTGCCTTCTCAGCCAAGCACAGGAGAGGGAAACTTCCCCTCATGCCCGTGGCTGCGCCTGACAATTCCCTCAGAGCGAGCGGGAATGGCCACGCGAGGGCAGGGGCTGATGTGCTGGGAACGGTGGAGGACGTGGCCATGGCACCGGCTGAGCACCAGGTGTCCCCCTGCTCCCAGGTGAGCCAGGGAAGCACGGAGCTTGGCACAGGTACGGGATCAGTGCCCGAGGGAGCTCACTCACTGGGAGAGAAGGGAGAACACTGCACATACCAGCTGTATGTTCCCAAAGCTCTGGGCAGGGCAGTGTGGGATGGCTCCCTGCAGGAACTGCCTGGCTGCAGAGATCAGTTCCAAGGGATCCTGCACGACAGGAGAGACACGGCCATGGAGGCAAAACATCACCCTCAGCCCAGTCCCTGCTTCAGAAGAGAAGCAGGAGCCACAACCCCACACACGAGGCTGTCACAGCTCAGAGGGCAGGGGGGCGTTCGGGGTTTGGAGCAGCCCTGGCAGTTCCTCTCTGCCCCACGGGATGAGGAACCTGCACGAGCTCCCTCTGCTCTGCATGGGAAGGTGGGAACAAGAGGGAATCTGCAAGTGCTGCTGCAGGGGAAAAGCTAAAGAATAGAATCAGTTACAAGATGTTTTAAGCTCGAGAGGGGTAGATTTAGACTGAATATTAGGAAGAAATTTTTCTCTGTGAGGGTGGCGAGGCCCTGGTACAGGGTGCCCAGAGAAGCTGTGGCTGCCCCATCCCCAGAAGTGTCCAAGACCAGGCTGGACAGGGCTTGGAGCAGCCTGGGATAGTGGAAGGTGTCCCTGCCCATTGCAGGGGGTGGAACACGATGAGGTTTAAGGTCATCTCCAACCCAAACCATTCTGGGAGTCCATGATAAGAGAAAAAAAGAGTCCAGGCTTTGCTTACGTGCTCTGTGGGGTCTTGATCAGACTGTGGCAGGACTTCCCCTTGCACAAAGAGCTGGAGCAGCTGGATGTACATCTGGAGTGCCACGCTGAGGAAGGTGGGCTCCCTCTGGAGCAGCTCCCGGTGGAAGCAGGGGGTGAGGCTGGAGGGGGTCACACACGGGCTCTGTTAGCTCCAGGTCCATGTGACACACACAGGCACAAGGCAAACACAGCAGCTGCTCTGCCCTGTCTGATTTGAGTCCCACTGCAGGCAGGGCCACCCCAGGAAGCGAAGCTGGCTCCCAAACCTTGTGTTTGGAGCACGAGGCTGAAGGGACACTTCTAGCAAAGTTCTTTAGCAAAAGGTACAGTGCCCTGATGAGGTGTTCTGTCCTGCACAGCTCAGGTAAGAGGTAACTGTGCTCACCTACAGGCCCAGCAGTGCTGTTACCTCCATGCCAGCTGCTGTGGGTGCCAACCATCACCCAGAGCCCCTCCCTGCTCCCTGCCAGCCCAGCAGGGTGGTACCTGTAGAACGCCAGGGGCAGGAGCCGCGTGTGCCGGTGCGAGGCCGCGCTGCGCAGGACACGGCACTGCCCAGGCTCTGCAAGGACAGGGAGAAGCACTGAGCACCTTCAGAGGGCCTCATGTCCCTTTTCATACTCCTGGAGCAGCACAGGGGCTGCACAGTTTCCTTCCAGGCCACAATAAATATGGGGGCTTGGCGGTGATGACCAGCAAGTTGTCCCCTCAGGCTTTCTCCACCAGCAGGCACAAGACTGAGTTCAGTCATTCCTGATCATCAGCTGGGTCTGCCATACTCTGGGATAGGAGCAGGATGTTCTCAGCTTTCACACAAGTGTTTTTTGTGCTGCTTCCAAAGGCCCAGCAGCTCCTTCTCACAGGGACACTCCAACCCAAGGGATGGATCACCCGTCCTTCCACCCTCTGGGGACAGGACTCACCTCCCTCTGCTGAATGGAAGAGAAGTGGCCAGGATGTGCCCCTCCCTTCCAGGCACTGCAGGATCTCCAGGGACCATTCCAGAGATCTCTGAAAATCCACTCCTTCCTGGGTGTCAGAAAGGAGAGGTCTCATTTCTCTTGGGCTGTGGTTGCATCAAAGCAGGAAGGAACCCCACAAGAGACTGCACACCAAGTGCTCTGCTGAAGGACCTTAGGAATTTACCCCAAATCTTTCCCCTCACCTGGCAGCCTGGATTCCCCCAGAGGAATCAGGCACCTGAGCAAGGCAGTGTCTTCCTCACCAAACCAGGCCAGCACAGGGCTCCACTGAGAGAGGGGAAAGCTGCATTGTGGAATGGTTTTGATTGGAAGGGACCTTAAAGCTCATCCAGTTCCACCCCTCTGTCATGGGCAGGGACACCTTCCACCAGCCCAGGTTGCTTCAAGCCCCATCCAACCTGGATTAACCAACAAACCACTGCACATCCTGCACCCACCCCACTGGAGCAGCTTCCATCCCTTCCCTTCAAGTGACAACATGTCCTGGGATTATTGTGGGGTTTTTTTCATTACTCATTTCACATGGATTAACCTCCCAGCTTTGTCTGCTCAAGATGTTTCTCTCCTCCCTGGCTCTTCCCCCAGACTCTCCCACAGGCAGACTGAGACCAAATGGTTATTTTTGCCTTGAATCTGCTCCCTGATCCCATCTGTGAGGTGACTCCCCAGATGCCTGCACTTCAAAGCTGAGGTGACAGCAAAGGGACAGAAACAAGCCTTCACAGGCAGCAGGATGCTCGTGGCAGGCAGGTGCTGGAAGCAGCCTGTCATCTTTGCTCCTTCACTAAATAGCATTAAACCATTTGGAAACTAATGTTCCTCCTTCCTGGGCAGCTCTTCTCCCATGAAGTACCACATTCCAGCCTGAGGAAAAACATCATCTGACAGATGTGAGATGCTACACAAAAGCTGAGTGAGATGTGAGGTTCCTGCACTACCTGGAGGTGTAAAGTCTGAACAGGAAACTGAAAATAGTAAATCATCCAGGAGGAGAAATAAAAGTAGTGAAAGGGGAGATAATGTCAGTGAGAGAAAACACAGGTTTAATCTGATGGGAACAGAAGGGCTTTCAGCAGGCTTGTCTGAGGTGTTGCTGATCCCTTCCTCCTGGCAGAACAAGCTCCCAGCCTTCCCAGTGCTGCTGCAAAGCGTTTTTGGGCAGCAAACCAAGCTGATCAGACACATCCAGTGCCATGAGAATTCCCTCAGGGCTGAACTCACCTTTGGTGCTATTCTGGCTGAGATGAGATCCAGGAGTGAGAAGAACAGCAGAGCAACAAGGAGCTGCAAGGAAAAGAGGCTGCCTGTAAGTTGTGCCTGTGGTGTGACTTGGAACCACCAAGGTTCCAAGTCAGGGAATATAAACATTTCACCAGGTACACTCCCAGCCTGGACCTGGGTGAACCACAGAGTGTTTCACCTGCTGGGACCCCAGTTACCCCCAGCCCTCCCAGGGTTCTCCCTCCCCCTGGCACCCTCCAGGAATTTTGAGGTGAAAGCTGCAGTTATTCCCTGTGTGCCAAGTGTACTCAGTGACACCAGTTTCTGACTGGCAGCTTCTGGCTCCAGACAGACACACAGTCAATCCCACAGGAAGAGGAGCTGCTGCCTGGAGCAATAAAACCTCCAGAGCAAACACGAGGCCCAGGTTCTGCTTCAGCACTGTCACCTGTGAGCCTCTGGCACAGGGACACTCCCCATGCTGAGCTCTGACCCTGGCTCTTCCCTGGAAAATCAACAGCCAGAACTGCTGGGCAGCAGCCCAGCTTCCTCCTCAGCAGAGCCCTCCAGAGAATTCCCCTTGCACTGAGGTGACAGGCAGAGCCATTTCCTGCACCAGACTTGGGAAAACCCTCAGGAAATCTGGCTCTGGGAATCCCAGCACAACTTCCCAGAGTCCTTAAATGCCTGCACTGCTGTCTCACAAACTTCCTGCATCTCCTCAACTTTCCAGCCAAGTTGCCCAAGCTAAAATCCACAAGGACTGCTGTTGTTGGAGGGAGAGGGAATCCTGGCACACCATGGATCGAGCTCTCAGTCTCTGCAGGGCTCTCTCCAGCCCCAGTTTTTAAAGCAGCTGTTGAAACAGCCCTCCCAGACTCCACAGGAGCCAGAGTCTGAAGTAAAAGTTTAAGCTTGGAATAACTTTGCCTTCAGGATAAGAATTTAGCAGCTGGCAATTTACAGCCACCTTTTATCAACTATCCACCAGCAAGATTTCCCAACAGGGATTACCAGGGATGCAGCACTATCTCAGGACAACTTCTCCTGAGGTTAATAGGAGGTTAAAGACTTCCTATTTCTGGTTTTCAGGTGTAGGGAAGAGCAGACAGATGAAATGCACCCAGCCTTGCCTGCTCTGCATCAGTCCCCAGCCTCTCCAGGGCCTCTCTCCCTCGTCCTCGTGGTGACTGCTGCAGGATGGCACCATGCAGGAAGGCAGCTGAGAGCCAAGGGGGGTCAGAGACAGGGAAAACTGCTCCTGAACAAAGGAACCTGGGAAACAGAACAAACATCTGATGGGTTTGCAGGTAAAAAAGGGGGAAAAGTACTGCTGTGAATGAGGAGGAAATCAGGGACTTGGGCAAAGGTCCAAGTTTGTGACTGGGACAAGAAAATAAATAACTCTTCATTTTGTTTTCTCTGTAGTTGGATGCTACATGGAGACAGTTGTAAAGAAGCCAAAGTCTAGAAGCAGACAGAAGCATTCTCAAGTCTCTTTTATCAGCAGCTGGACAGGCAGGAACTCTATACTACAGAAGCATGTGATTATCACCTGCCATAACCTGCAAGGAGGTTCTTACATAAATTCCCAGCTTCTGGAGAAAAGCTGCAGGGCACTGACAGACACTGTAAGGAGAGGTAAAGGAGGAAGCAAGCAGCCAGTGAGCAGCTTCAGGAGCCCAGATTCCCCAAATCCAGGGAGCAAAGGGTGTGGCAGCTCCTGGGAATGACTCAACACCGTGCTAAGGCTTTGCCTAACCAGGGCTCTGCCTTCCAGCCTCCTCTGCAGAGATTCCCTTTTCCTTATGGGGAAGCACTCTGACCCACATTACACACAGGGCCAGACTAAATCATTATCACGACCCACTTTGAGTTTAAGCCCTACAGAGGAGTCTGTCTAGAGCTGTCCTGCAGCCTCAGCCCACGTGAGCATTCCACCCTCCAGGACAGCACTCCATCCCTCACACACACCTGGTACTGGAGCCATGCCAGCCCCTCAGTCTGTCCAGCTCTTCTGCAAGTGGAGCCCCAAGGAGTCTCTTCCACTGAGAGCAAAGTACTGGCTCCAGCCTTGGCCACCACATCTGGGGACAAAGATGGAAACCAGCAGCATTAGTAGTGGGGTGCTCAGTGGTTGGTTGCAGTCAGGTACAGCCAGGTGCTCAGAGAAAGGGGGTTTTGCCTTCTCCTTAGTGGAAAAGCCCAAGCTGTACATGCACACATCAGAAACGGGAGAAATGTGACGTCCTGGAAGTGCAGAGGGCCAGCTGTGACTGTGCTCACACCATGGTGCCCTGGACTCCTCTGGCAGGACCAGTCAGAATGAAAGAACTGTTCCACAAAGGTGATGGGCACACCCAACACATACACCAAAACCTGTACCCCTGTGTAAAACTGCACACAAGGAGTTACACACACGAGAGGGAATAAAACCTGGGATTTTGGGGCATTTTGGTTGCTGGTGATGTAACAACCAGCCCACATAGTGCCTCAGAGACCAGGACAAGCCTCCCAACTCCCCACTCTGACACAGCCCCTGTGGCTACACCCCAAGGAGCCCAGAGCTGGCATCAGTGGTACCAAGGGCTCAAAAACACCCTGCCAGTTTCCAAAGGCTTTAAGAGTTTCTGTTGAATGTTACACACTTGGATAGTGTTTAACAGAAGCTCTCTGAGCTGGTGCTGGATTTCTCCCAAAATCAGAGAAGCAAAAGGAGATCAGTCACCGCTGCAGAGAGGAGCACCACGGGACACTGGGTTTGACACGTGCTCAGAGCCTCGTTGACCCCTTCTGCTGCATCCTCACAGTCCAGGCTGGCATTCAGCAGGCCCTGGAAGAGGACAAATGACAGGATGGCTCCACACATCCATCTCTGCTGCTCCAAGTCCCTTGCTGAGCGTGCAAACTAATCAGAGACGACTCTAGGGGTCAGCACGGCTCAGCAAAAGAAACATCTACCAACAGCTCCTTCCCCCACCAGCTGCGCTGCATTGTATCAAAATTCACCTCCACCACTACCTCCTCCCCCTGCTCCCCCTCATTTTCCTGATTACTGCTCTTCTCGGAATTACATCAAGGGTTCTCAAAAGGAGAGTACAAAGGGGACACTCGTGTGGCAGGAGGAAAGCTCTGAGCAGGGACAGTGAGGCAGAGGGACAGAAGCAGCATTACCCTGAAGAAGTGGGCAGTGATGTCGTAGGAGAGCGCATACCCCCTGGAACAGACGTTCTTCTGCAGGGACACATGCAGAGGGAAACAAAACCATCATTCCTTCCCTCTGGAACATCATTTCTCGAGAGCATTTCGGGTGTCTGGCACAACAGGGCTCAGACAGCACAGAACCACCCTGTGCATGCAGAAATCAGCTCTGCTGGTTTCTGTGTAAGGCACTCCCACAGAGCTGAGCTGCACAGCCCTGCACCCACGAGTCCAGGATGGCAGCAGCAGATGGATTATCAGCCCTGGGGTGAACAGAGGTTCCTGGCTGTGCCTAATATGACAGCACAGAAGGGCCTGGAAAGGCCAGTCAGGATGAATAAATAGAAATCAGCTCTCCATGGAGCACAAAGCAGTGTCCTGAGGGACCTGCAAGTCAAATGACCTTCTCCCAGAAAGCTGCAGGGATGTCCCTGGATGTTTCTCAGGAGGATGAGGAGGATCTCACTCTACAGCAAAACAGTCCAAGGCCCTGGCATGACAGAGGGATTGGAGAAGGGCTCGTGCTCAGCCCCTTCCAGGCCTCCACAGAAACACTGTAAATTTGTCTGTGACCCACTTCACCAAACAAAGTGACTCCCAAGGATTTGCTCTTAATGATGTCAAATGCCAGCACAATTCTGAATGAATGAACACAACAGTCACAGAATCATGCAATGATTGGGGCTGGAAGGGACCATGGGCAGGAACACCTTCCATAGACCAGGTTGCTCCAACCTGGCCTTGAACACTTGCAGGGATGGGGCAGCTACACTTTTTCTGGGTAGTTTGGATGCAACCTCCTTCCCTAAATTCAAATTTAAGGTCTTTATCTAGAGCATTTACCAATGAGCAATCACCATTTGGCTCACAAAACCTACCAGCTCAGAGTTCACAAAACAAAAGAAGTTGGCACAGTCCAACACTGTTTTGTTCCCTTTCCAGCACGTGGTGATCAGGGTGGATGCAGGGAGCCCAACCAGAATCCTTAGGCAGGGAAGAATGAAAACTGAGGTTACTGTCAGGAGAGAATCAGCCTCCCCATGAAGATGTGTGACATCCAGCCTGGCAGGGGTGACTGGTAGCCCAAGATGGCACATGCAAACACAGCTAACTCCAGTGGGTGCCAGGGAATAAGCACCCCTTGCACTGCTGTCCCCATGACATGCAGTGTCCCTGTCACTTGCTGTGGAATCAGAGGGGAGGACACTACACACACCAGCCTGCCCTGAGCAGCAGTGCTGCTGGAGGCATTCCCAGCTGCTCAGGCCTGCTCTTACCTTCTGTGCAGCAGCAGCTCCTGCTGCCTCCACAGCTGCTCTCCCAGAGCAGATCCCTGCTGGCTGCCTGTCAGTCTTCCCTGGAGGATCTCAAACAGGAAGTGTCTCTGGGCAGCTGAGCAGCCAGGAACCAGCTTTGGCTTTGGCCTGCACCTCAGCTCCAGCACCAGCTCCTGAACAGACAGGTGGGGAAACCAGTGAGGTTCCCACACCAGCCTGCTCCCAAACTCTCTTTGTTTCTCTGAAGCAACCAGAAATCAACAAGAAAAACCCCTCTCAATTCCCACACCTCAGCTGAGAGGTGAGAGCCAAATGGAGCCTTGCAAACAGCGAGGAATGAGGGAATACTTTGGTCAAGCTCAAGGACTAAACATGCACCCCACAGTCTGAAATCACCTGCAGCCTGCAGAGAATCTCGGGGCTGACTGACATCTTCGACTGGCCACAGCCACCCAGGTCCAGCCTGAAATTAGGGGACACAGCAGGTAACTCCCCCTGCTAGCCCAGGGGAAAGCACAGTTCAAACACAGATGCCTCAGATGAACACAGAGCTCAAACATTGTGCCTTAAATAAGCTGTAGCTGAGACAGCAGCTCTGCTCTAACCTCCCTCCTCATTTCCCAGCTCCAGCCACTCCCCCAGGGCACTGGTGCTTGTCTGGCCACACAAAGCTGAGTACAAAGTCAACTTAAAAAAGACAGCCAGACGAGGGCCTCTCTGTGGCTGCAGCCCCAGACCTCTGCCAGCCAAAGCAAGATGCTTATGCACAGACTGATGAGTCACCCAGGGCCACCTCCCAGCTCCCCCTTCCAGCCAGACCAGCAGGGAATGCCTTCCCCAGCCCCACAGAAGGGACAAGCTCCCAGTGCACAGCCTCAGGGCCATTACCAGAAAGGGAGGTCATGGCCCAGAATACCTCTGTGAGGAATCCAGGATGGCATTGATGATGACTCCACAAGCCTTCTCCAGGTCTCCATCACAGCCACCAGCAGCAGAAGGTGCAGGAAGGTACCTCTGATAGATGGCCCAGTAATGGAAATCCTGTCTGCAGTGTGGAAAAGGAGGAGATGGGAAATCTGTTGGAATGGTGCCCTTCCCTTGATGCAAAGGGAAGCTCACACATCAAGAGTGATAAGTGATGTGAGCTCAGATAAAAGCACCATCTAAGTACAGACATATGGAGTCCTCCAGCAGACCCCACCCAGCTCTGGCTTCCAGAATCAGGGAGAGTTTGTGACAAGTGATTTGGAAGGGCTGCCCATGCAGGGTGAGCCTCACAGAACCATGGGATGGTTCGGGTTGGAAATGACCTTAAAGCCCATCTAGTCCCACCCCCTTCCACCAGACCAGGCTGCTCCAAGCCCTGTCCAGCCTGGCCTTCCTCAAGTGAAAACACACACACACCTCATTCCAGCAGTGCTTGAACTCAGGACAAACCACAGCAGGCAACAGGCATTTGTATCCTGCAGCAACTGTTTGTTTACTTCCTGATCTTCAGTGCTTTCCCCTAATTTTGATGGGACACTCTTGGACTATTCCCTTCCCAACAGAGCCCCTTGGCCCTTACCTCTCTGAAGCAGAGAGAATGTCCTTTTCAGGGCACACTTCCAGCTCCATCAGCAGCCACTCTCTGAAAGATAGCTTGGAAAACCCAGGATTTAGGAGCAGGGAAGAACAGCAAGGGAAATAACTTGTGCAGAACAGCCACCTGCTGCTTTCACTTCATCTCCAGACACAATCCCATGTGGATTAAGAGACATCAACCCAAGGAAGTTCCTGTGCTGTTTCTCTTATAAAAAAATTCAAGGTAAAACCCCACTGGCCTTCAAAAATTCATGGAAAGCCCATAAAGCCTGTCTCACACACACCCACCCCTCTGACATTTCCAAACACACTCAGCACCTCCAAGCCCAGATACCAGGATGAATGTGTGTTATTAGAAATAAAGGTGAAATGAGCCAAGCACCTCGGTCAGACAGGCTGTGTGAGCATCAAAGAGAGGTTATAACACAGGGTGTTCCAGCCCTGGACACTGAGCCAGCCAAGCACAAGGAGTCATTCTAGGAACACCAAACTCCTCTGCACAGACTGGTTTTAGAGGAAGTAGGTTACAAAAAGAGAGCCTGTCAAATCAGAGGCTTTGCAAGGGTGGTGCACAGGGAATAGCTGAGATGGTTTGAGCCAGGCAACCCAAGGTGCACAGGTGGCTCAGGGGAACATTGGCATTTACACAAAGCACCAGAAAAGCAAGGATTTCCAGTTATTTGCCTCTCCAGCACTTCCCAGAGAGCACAGCAGGGAGCCAGGGTGATGGACAGGCCTTTGCTCTGCAGTTCCTGAGCTTCTACAGCTTGCCAAGCTTCCTGCTTTTCCAAGAAGTAGGACACAAAAGTTTTACCTCTGGTTTTCTCCTTCTACCTTATCATCCCCATCAAATAACACAAACAAAAAATCCCAGCCCACAGGACTCAGCTGTCAGACAACTTTTCAGGTATTTAGTTCTTACTTTCAAGCATTAAGTTCTTACAAGAAGCTTTTGATCACCAATAAGGAAATTGCAAAGGGCAGATCTAAAAAAGTGAGAATTAGAGGGTGAATTTGGGTGATGGAAAAGATTCATACCTGGAATGCCTTTTCCTTCAAGAGCTCTTGGAAGCCTGCTTGCCTCCATAAGCACAGGCTGGCTCTCCTGTAGTTCAGAGAGGGGCAGGACAGGGAAGCCCAGCTCAGGGCAGTTTTGGCCTCCTCACACAGGACTCCCCGAGCTTCCAAGCTCAGGCGTGGCACGAGGTACTGCAGCTGGAATAAAAACAGCCCATCCTGCACTGGCTGTCACAGAACCAGGCACAGAGCCACCAAGGGCTAAGAGGAGAGGGCACAGAGATGTATTTCTACACTGTGTTCTTGGTGTTAAGTGATATTTGCACTGCAGCAGGAAGTTGGGCTGAGACTGAACTTTCCCCTAAGTTATAGCAAAACTTTTTCCCTTTTACCTTTTTAATCAGGCCAGGAGGAATCAAGGCACAAAAATCTTCACGAGAACAGGATGAAAACTTGCACATCAGATAAGCTGCTGCTGCAGTGCAAAACCTGAGAGAGAAAAGGCAAGAACTCCATTGTCTGGCTGGTTCATCCACCTCCACAAACTCTGGAAATCCTCCATGGGAGCCTTCCCAGCATCCCAAAAACCTGGGGCAGCAGGGAGGGGGTGGATGCCCCATCTCACCTCAAGCAGAAGGCAAATGACTCTTCTGTCCTGCACACCAGCAAGGAGTTCCAGTACTCTGAAACAGAAAGGGCCTTTCCAGGAGCAGCCTGAGAAGCCCCAAAATTGGCTTCCACTCCAGGAATTAAAGCTCTGAATTCACCCAAGTGGATCACAAAAGCTGCCAGTCCTAAAATATGAGCAGCACCGAGGGAAGGACCCTGGAAAGTAAAATAAGGGAAGAGCAGGAAAGATATTTTTGGTAACTTTTTAACATTTAATCTGTAATATTCTTACATTTTGTCTCATTGTAACATCTTAAAAATTTCATCTTTGATACTGTAATACTTCACTTGTATTATTGTAACATTTTGTACCAAAACACCTTTCTGAGGGAAAATACTCAGACTTAGTGAAGGAGCAGAACATTGTTTTCTGATCACCAGTAGTGCAGCAAAAACAGAGCAGAGACAGCCCACAGCAGAACTGGAGGTTTCTGTAATACAGCAACTTGAAATAATTCACTCTAAATTCAGATTTTGGGATTCTCAAGGCCTTTTAGCTTCTCTGACAGCTGATTTAGTCTATCAGCCTGTTAATTTTTACCCTTGCAACATCACAAGGTAGAGGAAATAAACCAAGCAATTCTTTAATAACAAAACCATGCACTGCTGCAGCCCAGATAGGAGTATCTTAGTTTTTATTTTTATCTTTATAATATTTTATCTTAGTCTTTATTTTTAAATTTTTACAACTGAATTATTCAACATGGAATCTTAGGAATTAAGCATCCTACCATTTTTCTTTTGCCTCTTTCCTAAACTTGCCTATTTTAGCTTCTGTTAAAACGTCTCAGAATGCATTAACCTTCCACAAGCAGCATTTCTGTAGGGAAAAATTCTCCTCACAGTCCTGAGGGCAACTTTATACTCTCTGACCAAAACAGGGTATTTTTTGGGAGCCTGGAGGGCAGTGAAGTCCCCCCAGAGTGCAGCCCAGACAGGTCCATGCCCCCCAGCTCAGGAAATGGAGTAGGATGGCCTTTAGCAGCACAGGATTCCTGGCTGGAAGACTGACCTGATGATAAATAAGCTGGCAGAGCCTGCCCAGGAGTGCAGGCAGGAGATTCCTGTGTCCACACATCATCTTCACCACCAAGGAGAGGCACGGGCCCTGCCTGCAGAAGGTGAAACCACAGGCTCACTAAATTTATCCCCAGCACAGGAACAGGTAATTAAAAATGCTTAAACACCCTGGAGCTGATCCAGGCTTGTCTGTAAACACAGCACAATTATCATTCCATTCACAGGCTCAGAGGAAGGGGCACTTTTGGGGTACCTGAGCAGAGAACCCCTACACACCCCCCCCACCAGGGCCCTGCCTCACACAATGGATGGCATCTCAAATACCTGTTGTCATCTCAGAAAGCCAAAGTGGCCTCTCAGGTGACAATAAGGACAGGAGGAGCTGCCTGGGGCACAGGGTGAAGAGAGGCAGAGCAATAAATGGGATCAAACACAAAGCAAGAAGGAATTGCTATGACAAGGCCCTGCTGTAAAGCAGGGGCAGGGAGGGATTTTCCCACCCAGACAACAGAAAATCCCATCCTCAGAGGAGACCAGGTGGGAGCTGTGCTCAGACACCATTTCCTGGCACTCTTGTTTGCCACAGCCACTTTTCAGTCAGGTTTTGGAGTGATTCATCTGCTCCAGGGCAGAGCAGTGCAAGAGAGGGGAGGATGCCCTGGCTGCCAAGGCACCAGGGATCCCAGCCAGCTCCTCAGCACGGCCTTGCTGCCCAACAAAGTGATCCCCACTGACACCTTGCCCATCATGTGCACAGGCCCTGCTACATGGAGGGGCAGCTGAGCACCAGCAGTGCTCCAGGGGCAGGGCACTGCTGCCTCTCCTCCTCAGCCAGGCCAGAACCCACCCAGGCCTTGCCAGGGGGAAGGAATTCCAGGACAAAAGGGATTGGCTTCACTGCCATCCCCCAGTGCTGGGCTGAAACACCCAGCACTGTTTGTGGGGGTGTTTGATCCCCAGCACACAGCACAGGGCAGAGCCAAAGGCCACTTTGCTGAAGGGATCTGTAACAACAGAGGAGAAACATGTTTTATTTACTCATGTACCTCAGAGTGCATTTGTTCTTGGAGTGCAGACACTTCACCTGCAGCTGCCAGCCTGGCACTGGGGCTGTGAACACCCAAAGTCCCTCCTCAGCCCTGCACAAGTGCTGGAATTCTGGTTATCACCCAGTTTTGGTTCTCCTACTCTCTGACTCCCATCTTACCTGTCAGGAGGGTTAAAAGAGGAAGCAGCTAGTAGGGTTTGGCAGAATGATGTCAGCAGAAGATCAACAACCTGAAATAAAAAGCACCAGGAATAAACCTGGAATAAAACCCACACTGCTAATTCCTGCTTGTCACTAAAACCTAAACTAGGTTTAGGATACCTAAACCTAGTTTTCTGCTTTGTATATATTACATTTCCTGACATTAAAACAAGGAAACAAATTGGTTAATGACATTCACTACAAGTTGTACAGATCCACTGCCACCAAGGATGGAAAACTAAGCCCATAACAGCCCAGGAATGACCCCAGCACACAACAAACACCTAGACAAGGCTGTTGAGGAAAGCCTTGCTCATCACAGGACTGCTCTGGTAGAAAATATCTCCAGATCCCTTCATCCAGCAACTTCCAGGTGGTTAAAACACAGGAAGAGTCTGTGCAGGATAAGGGAGACAAAAGGAGAGGTGTATTTCCTGCAGACAAAGCAGCCTTTCACACCTTCTAGCCAGGTGCATTTTTCCCTGCCCAGCCCCAGGTTCCTCACCCCAGACCAGATGGCACTCACACTCTGGTGGCAGGGTGCCAGCCTGGGGGCAGGGACTGCCACCTGGACTGGGGAATTCACAGGAGCAGCTTGGTTCTCCTCACTGCTGTCCCCCAGGAGGGCACGGAGTCTGTCTGAAACCACAGCCAGCCGAGCTGCCACATCTGCAGGGAGGGCACAGGAGGGCAGGGCAACCAGGACAGCAGGCATTAAACACTTGTAACCCCCCACAGCAGCAAGAACAAGCAGAATATAAACTTTAATCAGACTCAAAAGTATGTTAGGAAAAGCTTTAAGTGGATCAGCATCCCCAGCATCATTTTTTCCCAGTGCTGTTACCAACACACCTCAGGTGCAGTTTTCACACCGGAGAGGAAAATGCTTTCCAGAGGGGCCCAAGTCACCAGGTGAGCCCCAGGAGGGGGGCAGCAGAGATTGGTGTGATTATCACAAAGATAAGCCCCAAAGCACAGGAATACATTGGACATTAAAATGTACATATTCATAGCTGGAAGGATTATCAACTGGGAAGGATTACCAGCTTCAGGTGGCAGTAACTCCTGCTGTGCCTTTGGCCAGCACCAGCCACACTTTATTCAGGCAGATTTTGGGAGAGTCACTGAGAAGCAGCTCCTTCATACCTTCCCACTGAGCCTGGTCCACAACCAGAGTCCTGAGCTCAGCTAGTTCAGCCTTCAGCTGCTCCAAAGGCTCTTTGGAATGGCTGGGCTCTGCTTTGGAGTCATCTAGACAAGGAGGAGAGGAAATGCATTCAGCAATCTCTGCCTGCACTTTCTGCAGAAGCAGAATTTACTTTTCTTGAAGCTCTAGCAAAACCCCAAACTGTCAGCCTGCCACAAAGAGAGCTTTGTTTTTATACTCAGAATGTGCTATTTAATTAATAATTTATGGGTTTAGGCCTAGCTGCAAAAAGGAATTCAATTTTAAAAGACAAAAAGCAAAAAAGTTCTGTGTTCAGAGTTTTATTCCCACTCCCTTTAGCTCTGCCCCTCACAGAAACATTTGCTGTCCTCAAAACTGGAGTCAGGCTCAGAATGCAGACAGACATTACAGCATGGATACATCATCAGCTTCTCCAGATGTCCCATGTTACTCTGGCTTTTTGTTTAAGAGAAGGAATAAAAGGAAATTCCTTTTCCCACTAGAAAGAGATGCCACCAGCAACTGCCACAGCCCCCAAACCCCCCAGAGTTCATTAGACAGGAACAGCTCCTTGTACAGGAGCCAGGAATAAATCACCCAGGAGCAAGAACAGCAAATAACAAAGGTTGACATTGATACTGGCTGTAAACACGCTGTAAAATAACGTGTTGGGAGCCCACCGAGTCACCTGGATGTGCAGGAGTGAGCACTGACAAACGGGGTTTGGGGCTGCCCAGGGCTCAGTCCTGCCCTAAATCCCGGCTGTGTGGCCAGCCCGGGGATGGGGCAGGGAACAGGAGGGGACAGGAGGGGACAGGAGGGCGGCACACGGCCCGGGCAGTGCCACTAGAGGTCAGTGGCAGCACAGGAGCCCCGCGGGGCTGCTGCGGATCCATCCCGGCCGCAGGGACCCCATCCCGCCGTTGCCAGGCCAACCCCGCAGCCAGCCCAGCCCTCCGCGGTGCCCGGGGACGGCTCTGCCACGCCTCGCCAGCCACAGCTGCTCCAGACAGCTCCAAAGGCCCCGAGCAGGGCTTGGCTACAGAGTCATCTCCATAGTCAGAGCATGAATCTGTAACTTGTCCCCACCACGCTCTGGGAATCATCTCTGCTGCCCAGCCTGACCTTTTCATTGTGTGCAAACCCCTGGAAGGTGTGTTTGAAACACCCATTTGCTGACAGAAACAGCAGAGCTCATTAAATATCCATAATCCTGCCCCAGTAAAGCTGCAGTGATGGGACCTGAAATCACCTCCCACCCAAACTCCTACAAAGCAGGAGCTGCAATCCCTTTCCCAGCCCCTCCTGCCCCCCCAGATCTCCCTAATCCCCTCTGAAAAGAGGATGCCAGGAGTTCAGACAGCACAAGTGTCACTGCACAAGGGATCAGCACAGCAGGTCCCCAGCCCGGGCTGAGCAGCTCAGGCTGCAAATGCTGATTCATGGAAAGGTCTTGGAGGTGGAATTCAGCCAGCTCAGGCTCAGGCATCATCTGCAGCCTCAGCACAGCACAGGGCTCCCAGGGACTGCAAAAATCCCACCCAAGCTGGGCTGGCAGAAAAAGGCATTGCAGGAGTAAGAATTTAACACCTCAATACAACAGAAAGGACTGAACACTTATTTATATGGATTAAATACATATTCAGCCATAAATCTTTGAAAGTGTTCAATTCAGGCAGGCAGCAGTGGAAAAATTAGCATTTCATATTGATCCATAAGTAAATGTTGTATTTTTTACCTTGTAACACCTTCTCTTTCATAGCATGACAGGCTTGCAGGTATGTGGAGTACAAGTTTGAAGGTATTTTGTCAGCTCTGTGAAAAAGAAGAGATTTATTACCCTGCATAACCACAAACTGCAGCTTTATTAAATAAGCACAAACAACAGCCCTCCCATGAAATGTAATTAGAGGGACTCTGAAGCATAAAGAGCATCTGAAGCATTTCTTAATCATCTGACATGAGGGGCAGAGATTTCTACCCAAGGCTTTCACAGCAAGCATTGCACACACGTAGCACACACAAACCCAATACTGGATATGTTATTAATTAATATTTTAATGCCTATTTCATGTCTAGTTGATGTCTGAGATCCCACTAGAGTGTGTGAGCTGTGAGATGCAGCACTCACAGATGTAAAACATGAACGTGCTGAGGCCAAGGTGTGACCTCCTCTCTGCAGGGCAGGCACTTGCTGCTAAGAACACGTCCCTCCCCAGAGCTCAGCTGCTTCTCTTACAACTTTAATTTCACTAAATGATCCAGCCTTTAATTTCAGAGCCAGACTGGAATGACAAGGCAGGGCCAAGCACCTCATTTGCAGGCAGTGTTGCAAACATTCTTCCTTCATGAGAGGTTACAGAGGAACTACTGGATGTAAACTGAAGCTGTTCCTGCAGTGCAGGAAAGCACTTTTAAACATGCATGCAGGGCAAGCTGGAGTCCTGACAGGAGCTGTGTCCTCCTGAGGCAGCATCCTGGTGCTCCTTGAGCATTAACAGACATTTAAGTCTCATCTCTCACTCTCCCCTTATCCCCTCCCAAAGAGCCTTTCACAGAGGGAGCTCATGTTCCTGGGGAAATTTTATATTCAGCTGTATCCTTCAAGATTTGCATAAAAATGTACCTGGCCTGGAGTCAGAGGGACTCCTAAATAATGATTTCATAGTGGCCAGAGTACTAATTACACACCTGGAGACTACACAGATAAGCTCCTCCATGCACAACCAGCAAGCCACAGACCTGGGCCACCAAGTCCTGCCAAAAGGTTGGTTGTAACCAAGGTATCAAAGCCTCTGATAATCTGATACCAAACGTCCCAAAAAGAAAGCCCAGCAGCACAGCAAACAACAGTGAGATGTCTGGATACCTCTTTAAAGAGTCTATAAAAGCCATGTGTCCATCTGGGGTTTTAGGGAGCTGCAAGAGAGAAAAAGGCAGGTCAGGGGCAAATTATCTGTGTACAAGCACACAGCTAACGGGAGGGGCAGAGAAAAAAGCCAAATACTGACCACACGGGGCCTGAGCAAAGCTGGAAGGAACCAGGAAGTGTAATATGGTCGTCTGAAAATGCTGAGAAAACAAACAGAGCAAAGTATTAACAATGCCAAAGGTCCAAAGTGCCATCTCCACACCTCAGGAGTTAATTTGGCTCCTGCAAATACAAAATTTGCAGGAGCGAATTCATGTTCATGGTAACATGAATAACCACAGACAAACCAGGTTCAGATTAGCCAATGGTTTTTAATTTCTTTCATTTTTTGCTTTTTATTGTAATAATTCTGGACTTCTTTTGCACAGGGGAATGTGCCTTTTCACTCTCCCCACAAATATCCTCTATCAAGATGACTCCTGAGGAAGTGGGAAGAACTTCCCCAAACCTCCCTTGCTCACATCCTCATTTTTTCTTGTTTCCTTGTTTTGATTCAGATTTGGCTTCTACAATTATTCTTATTACTATTATTACTCTAGCTAGGCCCAGGAGGAGCTGAAAAGCAGACAGTACCTGGCTTCTATCACAGAGGTTGGGATCTTCCTTGTGTTTTCAAATATCTGAAGGGCCTTTTCAACATCATGGAGTGCCTGGGCCTGGGGCTGCCTCACACGAGGAACGAGAGAAAGATGTGAGGAAATCGAGGGTGATGATAAACTTACCTTTTCTGTTCTGAATTTGCTTTATTGTGATTCTATTTTAGTTGTACATGTGGAATTAAGGCACATCATCTCCACTTCCAGCCCATGCCTGCAGGCAGAGGCACTGACACTCTGGATTTCTCTTGTTTGAGTTGTAAGACACCTCAAGCTGCAACAAGTTTCTCAACTGACAACCAGAACAGACTTGGAAAAATTAAATTAAATCCTTGCTTATGCCTATGAGTTCATCACAGGACTGGGTTTCTTATATTATATTCAGCTACCCAGCCTCCAGCCTGTATTTCATGTAATCATGTAAGTGAGGCCTCTTCCTCTGATCTAAATGTAGGAAGGAATATTAAAGCCAAATACTTCCTTATAAATTACTGTCATTACTCAAAATTTATTATGAACCACAGTGTGAAACTGCAGAGTGTAGATTCCATCCCCAAATCTCCTTTGAATACCCACACTTTGGTCCCACACCACAGAGATGGAGTGCTCCACTGAAAAGAATGGAGATACCTATAAAATGTGACTCCAGTTTTCATGAAAACTGGGGAGGATCCTGTATTTATGGCCACCAAAACCTCTGGCTTAAAGCTGGAGACTTGGCAGCACACTCAGCTTTGGGATGGCAGGGAGGTTGATAACCTGAGTGCATTTCCAGAGGAAAAGCTGATGAGAAACCTGGGAGACAGAGCAGCAGTACCTGCACAGCCTCACCGGTGGCAGAGAGGTCTTCATAGAGCCCCATGTCCTCTATGGCCACCTGTGTGGGGTCAGAGGTGCAGGTGGTCACACACAGCAGGGCTGGACAGATCCAGAAAGAATTCTTCCCAAAAGAGACAATGTTTCCTGACCTTGAGGTCGGCCAGTCTGGTTTTGGCCAGAGTGATGTACTCCAAGAGCAGGGACCGGTGTTTCGTGGGCACAAAAGGTGGGTACATGATGTGCACCTGAAACGTGAACATCACAAGATTTGCCATTGTTACAGGAAATCCAGGTAAAATTTTAACTAATTCTGACTAATGTTTACCTCAAATATCCCCCAAAGAAGGCATTATTGCTTGGTTGAGGATCAATCATTTTCATGGCAACTGACATAATTTTTCCCAACAACAAACAAACAAACAAACAAACAAAAATCAGTGAAGTGCTTAAACTTAATTCCATGAAAGGAATTCTCCCCATCAATAAAAGAATCTTGTCCTTCCCTATTTCAGGAAGAAAAGGGTTTGAATAACGAGCCAGAAGTAATGCAATTACTGTAACAACATTTATAATGAGCTGAACCTATTGAAAGGCACAAGGACAGTCACTGTGGGGCAGTTCTGGACCTGAAAACCATCTCTGTCAGCACCTGCTCACCTTCAGGTAGGGCGCAGCTTCAAAGGGCACCAGCTCTGACAGGAACTCAAAGAGGAAGACCAGAGCTTTCTTACTGCTCCCATGGTGGCCACCAGCACTCCCAAAGGAAGCCTGAAACAGGGGGAAAATGGCAGGACAGCCTTTCAGAGTGGAGAGAATCTTCATCCAAGCAGTGCCATAACGGAGCACACCAATCCCAAACATCCCATTTCTGTCAGGAGAGTCTTTCTGGAGAGAAGTCTCCAGAGAGAGTTTATAGAGACATGGAATGGTTTGGGTGGGAGGGACCTAAAGACCACCCAGATCCAGTCCCCTGCCATGGGCAGGGACACCTTCCACTAGCCCAGGTGGCTCCCAGCCCCATCCAGCCTGGCCTTGGGCACTGCCAGGGATCCAGGGGCAGCCACAGCTGCTCTGGGCACCTGTGCCAGGGCCTGCCCACCCTCACAGCCAGGAATTCCTTCCCAAGATCCCATCCATCCCTGCCCTCTGGCAGTGGAAGCCATTCCCTGTGTCCTGTCCCTCCATCCCTTGTCCCCAGTCCCCCTCCAGCCCTCCTGGAGCCCCTTTAGGCCCTGCAAGGGGCTCTGAGCTCTCCCTGGAGCTTCTCTTCTGCAGGTGAGCACCCCCAGCTCTCCCAGCCTGGCTCCAGAGGGGCTCCCTTGGATCATGGTGATTTACAGAAGTCTCTATGGAAGTTTTCTGCCATGAGAACACTCAAACAGGGCAACTCTGAGATGCACCAAAAGATTGAGATTCATGAGGGAAACACAAACCTGCAGGTTTCTACACAGGTTTATCTGGGCATTCTAAGGAAAACCAGTCTGAGACTACAGAGAACACAACCAGTTTACCTTCTGATACCTCCTGGACACTCTATCAGCCAAAGCTGAGCTTAGATTTGCAAACTCATACAAAGGAATTTCCAGGTTGAATTTACATGGAGATTTGCATCCCTAAAATACCCACCTGTTTACAGCTAAAAGGAACAACCAATTATCTGTGAGGTCAAACACAGCAATTACAGCTGCATGCAAACCTCCAGGAAACAGGAATGCTTCCTCTGCCATAACCCCCCAACTTATGCAATAACAACAGTGCTGCTTATCAAGATACTGAAATCCATCCAAGATGATGATAATAACAGGAATTACATGTCTGCATTCCTAGCAAATAACTACAACAGGCAAGGTGGACTTAAAAGATGAAAGGAGGGAAAACTGGGGAAAACCAAATAAATTTATTCTTTGCAGACACAAAGGCAGTAATAAATATTCAATCATTCCTAATATCAATACAATCACTTGTACTTTTCTTTTTTATTTTTCTTCCCCTTTCTCATTCCTGGTTATCCTGTCTGGGACAAGGCTTTCTCCATGCAGCAGAACATTCCTTATGCACAGGTTGCCTCACACAATTAAAACAAAGCTCACCAGTCAGGCCTCACTTAGTCTTACCTTAAACCACTCAGAGTAAGGCATGAAGACAGGAGGGCCCTCCAGAGCAGCCTGACGAGCGATCAGGAACGCTGTGATCATATTTTCCATGTCATAATTCCCAAAGGCCTTTAGCAGGAGATGGCTCAGTAGATCTAGGAACATAAAACAATAACCTCACACTTTGCTCCTGACAGCAGTGCTGTATATTCTGCAGTAAATGAAGACAAATATCTGTGATAAAACATAAGGCAGGACATGTATTGCAGCCTGGAGAACCTCTGGGGTCTGATTTTATTTTTTTATGCACTTTCAACTGTCAAACATACTTGGATTCCCTGCAGGGAGCCCAGCACTGGGATAATTAGTAAGGATTTCTCACAAACAAGCTCTGCTAGCAAAGGTGAGCTAGAACTAAGGTTCAGTAATCACTACACCAATTAATAATGAAGGTAATTATCAAGCAACCACCCTGGGCTGTACAGAAAGCTTGAGAAGTGGCAGGCACGAGGCCTGGCATTCACATCACCAAGGACACAGAACGTCTGAGTGGAAAAGCAGAGGTCCTGCTGCTCTTTTCCATGCAGGAACCCCAGACAGGCTCCCCTGCATGCCTGCCCTGCTCCCCACCCAGGCAGCACGGGCACACACCAGGCTGGCAGTGCCCACCTACCCTTGAAGAGCTGCTCAGCCTCAGCCTGGCACACCACCAGCGTGGACACACAGGACAGGACGTGCTGCCAGTTCACCTCGTGGGTCTCCAGGACTTGCTGCAGCTGGCAGATGGATTCCTTCACACTGAATGCCACCAACAGCTGGAGGAGTGATGGCAATTCCTGTTAGCTAGGACATACAGCCACAAGAAAGAGGGGAATACAGACAAGATTGACAGGCTTTTCTGTGACTTTTTCAAGCTATCCTGAAGCTTTTGGATCAGCTTCCCAGGCCCAAATATCAGACTGGACTGGAACCAGCACCAGCTACAATAAACAGTAAAATTCCCATTCTTTCAGAACTCATGTCTTGTTCTATACCAGTGAAAATTCTCATCTCCAATCAGCATCTTTGTTCTCATTAAGTGCTTTGCACTAGCAAAACCCACTGTAGCTCCTTTCCTTCATGCTTCCTCCTCCCAGAGTTTCTGGTGATTGGTTTGGATTCTGCAACTGGATAATATTGCACTGATTTCCAATAATCTGATTTTTTTTCAGTGGATATAAACCCAACATAACAAAGTTCTCTGAGTGACACCAGGCAGACACACCTGGCGATACAGAGCCGTGAGCAGGGGAGAAGTCCTGGTAAAGCTCCACTCCTTCTGCATCTGGATGGCATCAGACACTGCACCCACAGAAAGAAAACTTCAGCAGCAGGTTTTAAAATACACCCAAAACACATAAGTTTCCCTTGTGCAGCCATTAAAAACCACCCAGTGGAATTCTGCCTCCCACTAGTCTTTGGAACAAGGGGTGTGGCACAAGGACTGGGCCATTCCATTATGGCACTGTCACCCCAGAGCTGTTTTTGGGATCACACGTGTGCAGGCTGACATGGCACATGCACAGAGAATCAGCAAGGAATCAGCTTTTCCCTCATTAACCTCTTTCATTTGGGAGCCAGCAATGACACAGATCTCCCACACAACAGACAAGCAGCTCCAGATCACAGCTCCTGGTGATTTTACAGTAGATTTCATAGATCAAACATATTTCTTCCTAAAAGCATCAAGCTTCACAATTACTGATCTGGGATTAGAACCTTCCTGCCCCAAATCTCCTCCTGAACTACGACCCTCAGATGACTTTTTTGGCCCAATTTGGCACCTTGCTTATACAGACCCCAGGAAGGAGCTGAGAAGCCTGGAGGCTGCTCTGGCTCTGGGTCCTCCAGGCTGGGCCTCACTCAGTGTGGGACAGAGCTCTGGACACACCTGGAGACACCTGGAGACACCTGTCCCTGCCCATTCCCACCTTTCAGCACGGGGTTGTAGGTGAGAACCTCGGTCAGGGTGTGTCTGAAAAACTGCCTCAAGGAATCCGGGTGAGCCACACTTCCATAAAGTGACACATTGAACACATTCAGCCTGCAAAGGACAAGGAAATACCAGAAGCAATGTCAGCCAGGTACTGATTAATTATGATCAGCAAGGTACTGATGATATATGACCCATATATTATGATATATATGATATATGAAATAGGAACAACCAGGTGCAGCTTAGGGTGAATGACTTACTTTTATTCTACATCCATCTTATCAAATTGCTACAAATATATACTTTCTGGTATGTATTAAAAAAACCAAAA
>VXAX01001883.1:48770-64007 GCA_013399835.1 Leptocoma aspasia
CTCCTACTTCAGTAAGAAGTGCAACAGTGGATAAAAACCTCCTCCTGACACTGTTTGGAACGTTTCTTACCAGAACCTCACAGCTTGCACCATGGAAACATCTTCCTGCTTCTCTTTACCAACAGCATCAAGCACCCCTGGACCCCAAAACACACAAAAACCCAATGAGAAAAGAACGGTGACATTAAACCCCACATGGGACTAACAGGAATGAGCAATTTGTGCCCCTTTACAAAGGTGAGCCCGCTAGGGAAATGTGCAGAAGCCACTCAGCAGTGCTAAATTCTTACCAGATTTTCTCCAAAGTGACACAGAGACTCAGAAACTATTACCACTGACCTTGAACCAATTAAAAAACATTCCCAAGAACATGCTAATAATGAAGCCATCTAAAAATGCATATAAACCAGTATTTCACTTCCAAACCCCACCCTAATGCATCTGTGAGTGTGAGCACGGTGAAGCCTGTCTGGAGGCAGGGATTTGCACAAGCTGAATTAAGCACCCTGCCAACCACGGTCCAGACAAAGGGCAGGCTGGGGGAGGGCCAGGCGTTTGTAATGTGCCGTTTGCATAGCAGGAGTTCCTTTAAAAGCTCGATCTGCCCCAGAACACGGGCAGAGATCAAACAGGTTGGCAGCTTGCGCAGCGCGTTGTCTTGACGATCAGCCCACACCACTCCGAGCCCACAGGCTGGGAAACCCTTTGCTTTGCAGTCTGCTGCAGCAGCACTTCTGCTTTGGGCCACCCTGCCTTGAAAACCCTCCTCTTTCCACTGCTAAAGGAGCTTGGTTTGTGTATTCAAATCTTTTCGTTAAGAAAAAAACCCTGAAAATTTACTGAGCAGGGGCAGCGAACCAGACGTCCCTCACGTGCCACCACAGCTTTAGGATGTAACACTCTCCCCTCCTGCTGAGGAATACTTTAACGTTAAGTAGGGGAGAATAAAGCAAAGGAGATAAACTCAGCTTATCTTCAGGCGCAGCAGTTCAACACTGCCAGATCATTGCAGTGAACACATTGCTCCCATGCTACTCTCAGCCTGTCCTTCTCCTCCTGTGAAGGTCTTCAGTAATAGGGATTTTTTTTACATTAAAAATCCTAATGTTCTCCAAAGATTAATGAAGTGAGACCCGTCAAAGGTGACCCAAAAGTATGGACTAATAAAATATCTTATATAAACCTCATGTAATGCATTTTGCAGGCTGCGAGTGTGGCAGTGCAGGCTGCGCAAACGGGAAGGGCAAATGAAGAGCAGGATGCAGACTCCTGTCTGCCTGCCAGCAGCCTGCTCCTCCTCCTCCAAAATCCCTGCTCCTCTGCTGAGAAGGGCTGGTTTTCAACTGTTAAAGGGCCACCTGAGACGGGATTCATACACATTAAATAATAAAGCACCTCCCTTGAAGCTTTCCCTTTTTAGAAGGACTCACAAGGTCTGTGAGGCATCTCTGTGTACAGACAGTGCTCCCTGAGAGACCTGGGGCAAGGGATGGGGCTGGCAGTGCCCACAGGGATGGAGGGGAGGTGGCATGGCCTGGGATGGGGTCACCTTACAGCAGAGAGAAAGCAGCACTGAGCAGGAAACATGCCAGCAAGGAAAGCGGGGAAGCGCTGTCACTAAGGAGACAGGAGTGACAGCAGCTGCACAGTCAGGTGACACCAGCCAGGGGTGTGGGACCCGGGAGGGGTGTAAGGAACGTGACAGCAGCAGGTACAGCATCTCCCCGTGAGGATCAGCTGTGGCACAGGACAAAAATAACCCCCGTGTGAGTGTGTTTAGCCTTTCTGCCTCGGGATTTGCTGGTAAATCAGGCGCTGCTGCACTGAGCCCTCAGCAGAGGCACCAGGGCAGCTCAGGCCAGGGCAGGCACGTGTCAGCTCATGAACATTGGTGTTTAAAGACTACACACCTACACTAGATGCCTTTGCTCAGCACAAAAATAGAGGTTTCAGAAAACATTAGCCTGCAAACCCAAACGGTGAGTCAGCAAAATCGCTCAGCGCTGTCAATTCAAGGTTTAATTTACTAGGCAGGAAAAATAAATCTAAGAAGCAAAGCTGATCCTGGCCTAACCTCTGTGCTCCACCTGCTTCCAAGCAAACCTGTTAAAAATCAGGNACTCAGTGTGGGACAGAGCTCTGGACACACCTGGAGACACCTGGAGACACCTGTCCCTGCCCATTCCCACCTTTCAGCACGGGGTTGTAGGTGAGAACCTCGGTCAGGGTGTGTCTGAAAAACTGCCTCAAGGAATCCAGGTGAGCCACACTTCCATAAAGTGACACATTGAACACATTCAGCCTGCAAAGGACAAGGAAATACCAGAAGCAATGTCAGCCAGGTACTGATTAATTATGATCAGCAAGGTACTGATGATATATGACCCATATATTATGATATATATGATATATGAAATAGGAACAACCAGGTGCAGCTTAGGGTGAATGACTTACTTTTATTCTACATCCATCTTATCAAATTGCTACAAATATATACTTTCTGGTATGTATTAAAAAAACCAAAACAACAACTAATGGTTACTCAACAGTACATAGCCATCAGATCTACAAATGTGAGTCTTAGGGGTATCCCTGCACGGGGCTGAAGGTGACATGTACAAAGCAGTTAAATAAAACAAGTTTGGAAGCAGGAATTGGAGATGATTGCACCTTCCAGGGGTTTCTCCTCGGAAGCAGTGAGGAAACTTGATTGGGCATTTTTGGCATGACAAGAGGAAGGTCCAGGGTTGGCTCCAGCACTGCCAGAATCCACTTTTCTACCTGGCCCTTATCTTTTTTACAAGCACTTTTATCTGCACATATTTTATTAGAGGAGAATACCAAGCACAAATAGCACTGGGAGAGGTGGCGGGGNTCTAAAAATGCATATAAACCAGTATTTCACTTCCAAACCCCACCCTAATGCATCTGTGAGTGTGAGCACGGTGAAGCCTGTCTGGAGGCAGGGATTTGCACAAGCTGAATTAAGCACCCTGCCAACCACGGTCCAGACAAAGGGCAGGCTGGGGGAGGGCCAGGCGTTTGTAATGTGCCGTTTGCATAGCAGGAGTTCCTTTAAAAGCTCGATCTGCCCCAGAACACGGGCAGAGATCAAACAGGTTGGCAGCTTGCGCAGCGCGTTGTCTTGACGATCAGCCCACACCACTCCGAGCCCACAGGCTGGGAAACCCTTTGCTTTGCAGTCTGCTGCAGCAGCACTTCTGCTTTGTGCCACCCTGCCTTGAAAACCCTCCTCTTTCCACTGCTAAAGGAGCTTGGTTTGTGTATTCAAATCTTTTCGTTAAGAAAAAAACCCTGAAAATTTACTGAGCAGGGGCAGCGAACCAGACGTCCCTCACGTGCCACCACAGCTTTAGGATGTAACACTCTCCCCTCCTGCTGAGGAATACTTTAACGTTAAGTAGGGGAGAATAAAGCAAAGGAGATAAACTCAGCTTATCTTCAGGCGCAGCAGTTCAACACTGCCAGATCATTGCAGTGAACACATTGCTCCCATGCTACTCTCAGCCTGTCCTTCTCCTCCTGTGAAGGTCTTCAGTAATAGGGATTTTTTTTACATTAAAAATCCTAATGTTCTCCAAAGATTAATGAAGTGAGACCCGTCAAAGGTGACCCAAAAGTATGGACTAATAAAATATCTTATATAAACCTCATGTAATGCATTTTGCAGGCTGCGAGTGTGGCAGTGCAGGCTGCGCAAACGGGAAGGGCAAATGAAGAGCAGGATGCAGACTCCTGTCTGCCTGCCAGCAGCCTGCTCCTCCTCCTCCAAAATCCCTGCTCCTCTGCTGAGAAGGGCTGGTTTTCAACTGTTAAAGGGCCACCTGAGACGGGATTCATACACATTAAATAATAAAGCACTTCCCTTGAAGCTTTCCCTTTTTAGAAGGACTCACAAGGTCTGTGAGGCATCTCTGTGTACAGACAGTGCTCCCTGAGAGACCTGGGGCAAGGGATGGGGCTGGCAGTGCCCACAGGGATGGAGGGGAGGTGGCATGGCCTGGGATGGGGTCACCTTACAGCAGAGAGAAAGCAGCACTGAGCAGGAAACATGCCAGCAAGGAAAGCGGGGAAGCGCTGTCACTAAGGAGACAGGAGTGACAGCAGCTGCACAGTCAGGTGACACCAGCCAGGGGTGTGGGACCCGGGAGGGGTGTAAGGAACGTGACAGCAGCAGGTACAGCATCTCCCCGTGAGGATCAGCTGTGGCACAGGACAAAAATAACCCCCGTGTGAGTGTGTTTAGCCTTTCTGCCTCGGGATTTGCTGGTAAATCAGGCGCTGCTGCACTGAGCCCTCAGCAGAGGCACCAGGGCAGCTCAGGCCAGGGCAGGCACGTGTCAGCTCATGAACATTGGTGTTTAAAGACTACACACCTACACTAGATGCCTTTGCTCAGCACAAAAATAGAGGTTTCAGAAAACATTAGCCTGCAAACCCAAACGGTGAGTCAGCAAAATCGCTCAGCGCTGTCAATTCAAGGTTTAATTTACTAGGCAGGAAAAATAAATCTAAGAAGCAAAGCTGATCCTGGCCTAACCTCTGTGCTCCACCTGCTTCCAAGCAAACCTGTTAAAAATCAGGAAATCGGGCCAGGTATCTATATGATGTTACAGCTGGGAGCAGAAAAAAAAAGTAGCATAAAAGGCAAGAAATTATCTGCAGTGTCTGGAGACACGTTAGGAGAACGACAGGGAAAGCAGAGGCAAATAAAATCAGTGGCATAAATATTATGCACAACAGCACAGACAAAGCAGCCACGCAAAGGATTTCTCCTTAGGGATTCAGCAGTGAGCAAGGAATAGAAGTCTTGTAAACAGCAGTGGCTGCACAAAGCTGGGATCACAGCAATACTTACATGCCAGCATTCTCTGCAAGACAGCACGGCAGATCTGTTCAAAATTGACAAATTAAGGCATTTAGAGTTTTAAAGGGCTGCAGTTCAATGCAGAAAAAGTCAATTGACTCAAAGAGTTTTGTCCTTCTTAAAAGCTTCACTTTGACCTTAGGCTCTGCAATAGAACTGATAAAATAGACAGAAGGGCAGCATTTTCCAACCTTACAGCATTCAATGTCTCATATTCAAACAGAACACCCAAGCAATCCAGGTGAAAGGAAGTTTAAAAACCCCTTGATGTGCCACTTTGGAGCAATTCTCCATAAAAAAAGCCTCAATTCTGGCTTCACCATTTCCCCCACTCCAGCACCTGTACCACCACCCTCTCCTTGCAGCTCCAAGCTCTGAATGATTTGTACTCAGCAAGGGCCACAGATTAATGGAATTTCTTTATTAAAGCACCATTTGCAACCAGGTTCATTTGTCCTTACGTAGGCAACCTTCTGGAATTCCACCTTCCTTCCCAGCTCCGAAGCCTGCTCAAAGCCATTCTGAAGAAACACGATGGCAAAGTCTGCAAATCAAGAAGGAATTGGTGTTCCAGCATCCCCTTTGCACACAGGTAACCTGCTCCTTCCCCTCCCACCTGTCCCAACAGCCTCTGAAAAGCCTCCACTCAGCAGGAATCGTTTACTGCCTTGGAGTAAAATTATCCCCAGGAAAAAGAATCCAGAACTTCAAGGATTATAAAGTCTAAAGAATTTGCAGTTATGCTCCACGACCTCTGCAGAACTCAGAGGGGCTGTACTTGATCAGCTGCACTGGTCCACACTCGGACACTGGAGGGATTTTTTCCTAAATAAACTAAGAAAATAAAGAATAGGAATTGACGGGGGGGAAACGGAACTCTGAAATATTTCTGGCCCAAAATCTCTCTGAGACTTTGCAGAGTGTCACAGTGCCAGTGTACCACCCCTGAACCATGCCACTCACAACTACACTTTCTTGAGTTACCATAACTCCAAGGGATGGAAAAATTCAAACCAACCGTTTTTTAAAGGGAGAAAATTTGCTACATTTGCCAAACATATAAAAAATATACTCCCTAGAGAAATAAGGTAAGGAAGCACAAAGTGAGGCCTGTTTTGTTCCACCTCTGAGGTTCTGCCCTGCACCCAGCCCAGGGCCTTGCCTGAGAGAATTCGCTGTGCCAGCTCCGTGTCCCCACAGGGGATGTCCCCAGCCTGCTCACAGAGGCCACAGAGGCTGCTGCAGAGCCACTCCACTGCTGCTGGGCCTGCTGGGCTCCTGCAACACACAAAAGCACCTTCAGTTCAATCCCTCCTGCCTTCTGTAAGGCTTGGCTGTCTCCACCTGTGCACTCTGCCCTAAGTGTGCCACTTCATTTATTTAATTTGGACCAGTACATTTGCTTTACAAACAGCTGCTTTTTATATTATTTGCTTTATAAAAAGATCCCACAACACACACAGGCAAAGGAAAAATGTGTGTGGAATTGTGCATCCAAGTGCTTCCTCATCCCTGACACGAAAGTGTCCACTGAGAAACCTCTGCTAGAAGAGTTTCAGTTCCAATTTCTAAGACACCTGGATAAAAATGCTTAAAAAAATAAATTAAATTCTTAATCTATGCCTTTGGTTGTCTTAAGTTGCTTTCATTGTGAACAGACAAGTAAACTAATAGGAGAAGCCTAGAAAATCACTGGGACATTCCTTTGACACAGTAAGGAGACAACCTGAACTTCACAAATGGGTGAGTTGTCAGCTCTGCATCATGGAATAATGGAATGGTATGGCTTCAAAGGGACCTTAATGTTCATCTTGTTTCACCCCCTGCCTAGGCAACCTTTCACTAGAGCAGGTTGCTCCAAGCCCTGCCCAACTTGGTCTTGGACATTTGCTGGGGGGCAAACAACAAAAAACCAAAATTCTTAGACCAACAATTCTCTGGAAATTAACTCTGCCAGACCAAAAAAGTGTAAGATTTTGTGACGATGGAAGCACCCACTTTCTGCAGAGCAAGACTTTTTCCTGAGTCCAGCTGGTGGACACCAGGGAGCCACTGGACCTAAACTGGGCTAATTACCCCAGAGTAACCCCCCAAACCCACAGCAGCACCTAAATCCTACTAATCTGATCCCTTGCCAGCACCTGACTATATCCTCAGTCCAGAATACTCATGACTAATCCCTGATTATGTTTCAATAGGCTTTAGGAGATCAGCCACATCTGCAAACCCCCCGAGGGCTGCTCACCTCTCTAGCAGCTCTGCCAGGCCAGCGATGTCACCACTGTGCAGGTGCCACACGGCCTCCAGCACCGGGGGCTCCTAAGGAGATGTCACCATCAGCTCACAGCCTGCACTGGGCACTTAACATTTGGCTATTACAAATGATACAGCAGAAATAAAGCTGAATTCTGTTTATTCCAACTACCCAGCAGTTGTTAAAATTTGAAACTGACAACCTCAGATTATATATCCCAGAAATTTTGGGTGGTTTAGGGTTGTAGATGCGTCATCATCTTAAATTTTCGTGGACAAGTAATGAATATATCCATCTTTTCCCTCTGGAATAACGCTGATTCTGCAGATTTAAAGGAGCAGGGATATCCCAGGAAACAGGTAACACAACTGAGTTTCAGGTCTTGTTAATCCAGATCCAGATTAGAGAATTGTTTTTTAGTCTATTAACTGTTTATTAGTTCCTGTGGAACAAGGTTGCCACTCTCAAGTCCATATCCCAATAGAGCTGGGATTGCAGGAGACTACAGGGAGAGATTCTGCAATCATCCAGGCAGAAAGGCTGATGGACACAAAGGAAAAATGAACAAAAATCTGCACCAGGCATGGCTCCTGTGTGGATCAAATTGCTGCCCTGTAACATCCCTTCCAGCTCCTGCCCAGAACAGCCCATCCAGGAGAGTCCTGAGCCAGCAAAACAGCTCTGCAGGGTGCACCTGGCGGGGGAAAGGTACAGCAGCAGCAGCTTCTGATCATTCCAGGCAGAACCAACAGCCTCACAAAACCTTCCCACCTTGAGAAGGAAGAGGCATTTGGGAGCCTTGGGCACAGGGAAAAGGCAAAGCCCCAGGAGCTTTCTGCAATGACCAGCAGCTGCCTCACACCCTGACCCCAACCTCGCCCACATACTTTGTCTTCACAACCTAATTCTTACTGTAACACCCTCAGTTACAGTTATCTCTCCCTTATCCCCACTCTCCCCAGGACCAGGAGATCTTAATCAGCCTGTGAAACACACAGGTTCTATTTTCAGCTCAGGAGTGGATATTTGAGACCAGAGCACAGCCCTTTAACAGGGCAGATCAGCCTTCTCCTCCTTTCCCATGAGAGCAGTGAGGAATCAGAACTGTCCCACTCATAAAAAGCCCTTACCTCCACTCACAGCACCACTTGTCTCCATGAAATACACCCAAAATGAAATCAAGACATCCCATTTGTGAGGCAGCACAAGCTGTTATCTGCTATCTGGTTTCTTTCACTGTGACCTCACTTTGTCTTATCACCATTCCCAGGTAAACAAAGCAGAGAACCAGGATGCCAAAGACACTTGGAATATTGCTGGCAAAGCACATGAAGGGCTCTGGGACGGTGTCACCCCACAGTCAGCTGGGAGTTTCTGCACTGGACCTGGAGAGCACCCCAAAACCAGCACCTGATCACCACAGTGCTGTCAATGCTCTTTTGTGGCAGTTTCCAATAATTCAAATCATTCCAAACCTCGACTGAGTTGAAAGAGCCAATCCCACTGCAGAGACAAGGGACTTCCCACTGAACTTGCTGTAAAATAAACAGAACAACCAAAAAATCCCACCATTTGTACTTCAGCTCATGCTTTTGGAAGGTCAGGAAAACCAGTCATTCTCAGGAATTCAGAGATGCCACATCCCATGGATGAAACCTCATGGTCTGTAACACCACAGTGTTTCCCCATGAGTTCTCACCTTCATTTTCCACATTTCCTGGCAGAAGAGGGAGCGACAGAACATGTTGTTTGCCAGCAAATCCTTCACAGTCTGAAGCAAGCAGGTCAACCTCTCCTGGCATCACCCCAGAAATGAAGCAGAAATAATTCCCTTTGTGAATAACACACTCCTAGGAAAACAATTTGTTCCTTTGCCCTGTTTGCTGCTTTTTAAAGGGTCAAATGATGGGGAGAATTCAGGGGAAAGGCCTAAAATTCTCTTCTTATATATCTTGTACTTCTGCAAGCAAATCCAACACCTCAGTGAATAATTGTCCACTCATGTTTGGGGCTTAATCAGAGCAGATAAACTGGGCTTAAAGTCAAACCTAACAGTGCTGTTTTGTTGATAAATTAAAGATAAAGCTTTGCCCTTACTCTCTGGTCAGAGTTCAGCAGTGGGACTCTTGAGGGGCTGGCAGAACCCTGGCAGATCTGCTCCACCTTGGCAATGGCATTTTTGGCTGCCAAGGTCGCTGTGGGCACACCCAGCTTTGAGGCCTGTTCCTGCAGAACAGAGACTAAAAACAGCAAGGCAGAAGACTGTCATCACCAGGCAGGCAAGAAACAAGACCAGAACAATGAAAAGAAAGTAAAACTGGGCTTGCACATAAAGGCAAACATTGAATATTGAGGAAGGGTTCTTCCCCACATCTGGCCTGGTAGATGCTCACCTATAAATGACTCTGGTGGCACTCCCTGGTGCTCTGCCCCATCCTGCACACCTGGCTTGGCTGAATCTCCCACCTGGAAACCAAATAAAACCTTAAAACTCTTAGATGTATGTCACACAGCTTTACAAACCTATCCCTGCACTGCTGGAGCAACTGAAGTGAAATTAACACGGAGCTCCCACATGGGAGTGGAAAAGCACAGATTTCACCCTCAAAGAGACGTGTGCTTAGTTATTGTCAGTTTATGCAGGGAAAAAAAAAAGATACAGGTCAAAGATCCTCATCCCCAGGGACCAAACAGCTCAGCAGCAGCACCAGGAGCAGAATTTCTGTAATCCTTATCTTTCAAGTCCTTTCTGTGAAGCCACGAGGCCATAAATATTTGATGAAACACATCCAAACGTTGGATCATTTTCTAGTTAAATCCCCCTTTTCTTTTTATAAAGGGAAATATTCTCTAGAGAAAGACACATCCTGAAGTATGGGAGATATTTGCATTATCTGTTGTAGCCGTAAAATCAGTGTGTGAGGAGAGGGAGAACGTGGCCAAACCACAACAGTGGCTCAAGATTTCTTCCTGGCATGAAGGCAGTCATGTCAGTCAGATGTGGTTGGCAATTCAGAGAAAAACCAAGTCTCTTGGCTGGAAGGATTGTCTTCCCTAGATTCACAAGAAGCCAGTTCTGACTCCAAGGAAAATGTACTGGATTTCCCTTTGTCCCAAATCCAAACCATGCTTAACCATTTTTAGTCTATAAAACATTGATGGCAAAGGGATAACGATCTCATTTCTGCAACACAGAGCTTTCAACTTCATCTTACTCCTACACTGTTGGTTTTTCTTTCCATGTACCATGGAAAACTGTGTTCCTGGGACACTGACAGCACAGCCCGTGGCACCCACCTCCAGCTGGGCTCTCCCACTGTCCCACCCGGGCTGTGACACCCTGAGCTGTCCCGTTCCTACCTCCAGGAGGAGGTCACCCAGGTTCTGGTGCTGGTCCAGCAGCCGCAGAGCCGCTTCCCGGAGCTCCGCTGTGCTCCCAAAGGGGCTTCTCCTCTTCCTGGCTCTCCCTGCTGAGGAGTTCGGGGTTATTGAGCAGCGTGTTCCCAGCGCACCCCGAGATCACCTCCCGCTCCTGCTGCTGCTGGCTGAGGGCAGAGCGGTGTGAGGAAAACACACGGGGCCATGAGGGCAGGGAGAGGGGGTGTCCGAGGGCAGGTGTTGTGTGTCGGGACACGGGGGCCATGAGGAAAGCAGAGTGGGTATTCGAGGGCAGGTGTTGTGTGTCAGGACACGGGGGCCATGAGGAAAGCAGAGCGGATGTTCGAGGGCAGGTGTTGTGTGTCAGGACACGGGGGCCATGAGGAAAGCAGAGGACGGTGCATGGAGCGGGACACGGGGGTAGAGAGAGGGGTGTGTGCAGGTAGAGAGAAGGGGTGTACGAAAGCAGAGAGGGGACATGGACGCCCCCCGTCCCCTCCGCTGTCCCTGCGGGGAGCGCCCGGCGCGGAGTNTGCTGTGAGCTCGGGGTGTGTGGGGCACGGTGGGGAACTCCGATCCTGGCAGTTGTGAGCGGTGAGGATGCTGCTGAGCCTGATCCCACCCCCAGGGAACGGGGACAAGAGCAGTTGGAATTCCCAAAGGGAAGAATCACCAGCATTGCTGGGAGAATAAATAATGGAATTGTGGAATGGTTTGGATTGGATGGGAATGATTTGTGCTGGAAGGGACCTTAAAACCCATCTCGTTCCACCCCCTGCCATGGGCAGGGACACCTTCCACTGGCCCAGGTTGTTCCAAGCCCCCTCCAGCCTGGCCTTGGGCACTGCCAGGGATCCAGGGGCAGCCACAGCTGCTCTGGGCACCCTGTGCCAGGGCCTGCCCACCCTCACAGCCAGGAATTCCTTCCCAGTATCCCATCCATCCCTGTCCTCTGGCAGTGGAAGCCACTGCTCCTTGTCCTTGCACTCCAGGTCCTCTTCCAAAACCCCGCTCCCTCTTTTTCCTCAGATCTCTTTAGGTCCTGGATGGCTGCCAAGTTTCAGAGAGAGCAGAGCAGAATTCCCAGAGGGATTTTCCCTCTGATCTGACCCTTCCTGATGACGCACTGCTGCTGTTGGCCCCCATGGCCAGCAGTGGTGATTCTTTACCGAAAGATGAAGTCCCCGGGGTGTGTCCCCCACCAGGAAGCAGTTCCTGCTGGGACTGGCCGTGGATGGTTCATTGCCGTGCTGGCCCTGCAGGATGTGAGTCAGCAGCACACGATGCCAGGAGCCGCGGAGAACTTCCCGGCAGTGCCAGCAGAGCCAGCACCGTGTCCAGCATGGACAGTGCCATGGGATCCCACCGACTCTGGGAACCCTTGCCAGAGTCACATTCCCGAGTCGCCTTAACCCCCAAATGCCATCTGCAAGTTTGTGTCAGCCCCAGGTTTTGGGGGGGTCTGGGCAGCCCCAGATTTGAGGGATCCCCTATCACGACTGGCCCCAGCAGGCATCTGACTGGGAGCTTGGCATTCCAGAGTGCTCCCAGAGTTTATTTCCAGGGTCCCAAGGTGTTCCCAAGGTCCTTGCAATGCCTTTAAAGAGTTTCCAAGGTCCTCATGGTGTTCCCAAGGTCCCCAGGGTGTCCCTGAGGTCCCCAAAGGTGTTAAAAATGCCTCTAGAGTGGTCACAAATGTCCCCAAGGTGTCTCTTAGAGTGTCCCCCCTCAAACTCTGCCCATATCTGAGGCCAACATACAGCAGGAGCAAACTGCCCAGTAAAATGCTCCCTCCTTCCATGTTCCCAGTTTACTGCAGCATGGAGGGAAAGCAGGACAGGCACATCCACCCCAGAGGTGCTCTGTGCACTCATCCCAGGTTCCTGTGGCTTTGTAAGGAATTTGTTTTGCATATGAGAGCTGAAACCCACGGGAATGGATTACCCACGAGGAAACAGGGGCACAGCCCGGCTGCAGGTGGCTGGGGAAGGGCTCTGTCTGCCCTCCATCCCAGCTCCCCACCTTATCCTGCTTCCACACTGCAGGAGCCAGCAATTCCAACCCTCCCACAGCGCTCTGACACCATTTCCCCAAACACTTCATATTTCTTTTCCCCCTATTTCTTTCGGCTTTAATTCTATTTCCCTCATCCACACACACGCTTGGCTTCTGTTGGAGTTTTCCATGCCGGTAGCTTTTAATTACACCACGATTCCGTATTAATTACAGATTTAGCCAAAGCAAAGGGCTCCGTGCTTTATCATGCAAATGCCTTCCCATGAATCCTGCAGGGTGGGTTTTCCTTCAAACGCCGCACGTCCTCCCGCTCCCATCCCCGACGGTGCCGCCCCGGCTGTGTCCGGAGGCGCTGGAAAGCTGGCACGGCACGGCACGGCACGGCTCTGCTCCCGTGGGCAGCACGGGCGGCTTTCCTCCCGGCTCCAAACAGGCTCCAGAGCGGCTGATTCCGGGGTGAACGGGGCATTCAAACCTCTCCGTTCAGAGCCAGATGTCGGCGCCGCGGCCACCAGCTGCTCGGGGAGCTGCAGCTGTGCGGGATCCCGCCTGGATCCGGCTGGGGATGGCACATCCCTGGCACCGCGCTCCTGACTCCCTGCAGCACGGTCCCACCCGCCCACGGAGCGCCTGAGCGTCCCCGGAGATGCACGGACACCTCGGATCATCCCTTCTCCCCTTTCTCAAAGCCCAGGGCACCACGCGGGGCTGTGTTTCTCAGTATCCCAGCTCCATTATCCCAGTTTCTTCCCCAAAGATGGAGCTGGAGCTGTTCAGGTTCTCTGGGATGGGCGCTGAAGGGCTTTTCTGCTCCATCCCAGGCTCTTTGACAGATATCTCCAGCCCTGGAGCAGCTCTTTGGCCGTGTAGGACAGAAGAGCAGCCGAGTGTCAGCTCCGTCCCTGTCCCAGCCCTGCCAGCACAGCTCTGGGATTGATCCCAGTTTATGCTCAGTGGTTAATGGAGCTGACACAGGGTTTTATTCTCCTTCCATCATGGAAATGGGAAGCTCATCATGACAAGTGTTCATTTGCTCCCTCTGACCTTTCCCAGGCACTGGTTGTCCTTTCTGCTCTGTCAGGACAATCCTGCCCTCCCCGTGTGTCTGAAGGGACCAGCTGGTGCCCAAAGGTGATCCTGCTCTCATGTCAGCCTTTCCCTGTGGCTGGGGAATGCCAGCCCCACACACCATATTCCCATGGGATATTGTCTCCCTAGAGATACAGCTCATCCTGGCACCTTCACCCAGCTCCTGCTGCTCCTGGCCATGCCCAAACCACACTCTGGCATCTGGAGCTCTTGTCCTTCCCTCCAGGAAGTTTCCTGTCCCAGCCTGGCCGCTTCCCTGTGCCAGCTCCTCATCCCAGCCGAGTGCCCCAGGGCTCCCCCAGCACCCCACAAGGCAGGTACCTCGTGGCAGGAGTCCCCGTGGGCACTGGCATCCTGTGTTCCTGCCCTGACTCCTGCTCCTGCGTCCCCAGGTGACACTGGTGCCAAGGCCATCGCGTCCCTGTGTGTGCTGCCCCACATGTGGCATGTGGGCTCAACGGGGCAAGAGCCAGGGCTGGGGCTGAGCCATGCACCGTGGGCTCCTCTTGGGGCACAGGGGGAGTCTCGTGTCCCTCGGGGGTGTCACCCAGCACTGCTCCACACCCATGCTGGGCACTGCCCCCATCACATGCCCCACAAGCCACGCCGTGTGCCCTGTGCCCAGCTGTATGCCCTGACCCCTGCACTCTGCACCCCGTTAACCCAGGGCAACCACTCCCTGCTCCCAGCCCTGCAGCCTGGGCGAGCCGAGCTGAGCTGTGCTGAGCTGTGCCATGGTACCGAGCTGAGCTGTGCTGTGCCACACTGTGCTGAGCTGTGCTGAGCTGTGCCACACTGTGCTGAGCTGTGCTGAGCTGTGCCACACTGCGCTGAGCTGTGCCACACTGTGCTGAGCTGTGCCACACTGTGCTGAGCTGAGCTGTGCTGTGCCACACTGCGCTGAGCTGTGCCACACTGTGCTGAGCTGTGCCACACTGCGCTGAGCTGTGCTGAGCTGTGCCACACTGTGCTGTGCCATTGTACCGAGCTGTGTTGTGCTGAGCTGTGCTGTGCTGTGCCACTGTACTGAGCTGTGCTGTGCCACATTGTGCTGAGCTGTGCCATGGTACTGAGCCGTGCTGTGCTGTGCCACACTGTGCTGAGCTGTGCCACACTGTGCTGTGCCGTGCCATGGTACTGAGCTGTGCTGTACCGTGTAATGCCAAGCCATGCCATGCCATTGGTACCGAGCTGTTCTGTACTATTCTGAGCCATGCTGTGCCAAGCTGTGCCATGGTCCTGAGCTCTGATGTGCCCTGCTGAGCCATGCGGCGCCGAGCTGTGTCGTGCCATGCCAAGCTGTGCATTCAGAGCCATGCCATACTGTACCGAGCCGTGCCGTGCCATGCCACACTCTACTGCCCCATCCCATTCTGCCCCAAGCTGTGCCAAACAATACCGAGCCATGTCACACCATACCGAGCCGTGCTGTAACGTGCCGCGCCACACCGCGCCATACCGTGCCATGCCAGACTGTACCGAGCTCACCGCGCCGCGCCGTGCCGTGCCCCTCCGTACCGTACCGTTACTGTACCGTACCGTCCCGAACCGCCCGGCCCGGCCCGGCCCGGCCCCGCCCCGCGCCGTCCCGAGCCGCCCGGTGCCCCCCGGC
>VXAX01001883.1:71618-90539 GCA_013399835.1 Leptocoma aspasia
GGGGGCAGCAGCTGGGGCTGAACTGGGAGGAAGTGGGCAAGAGGACTGGGGGGGCTGGGTTTGGATGTTGTCAGAGCTGGAGTGGTGAAACTGTTTTTAGGAACATCCCTGCCACCTTCCCAGCACTGCAGGATCCCAGTGCTGGGTGTCAGACGGGCCCTGGTGGCACTGCTGGGTCCTTGGGGTGACAGAGCCCAGTCCTGCTCTCCAGGCACCTCATCCAGCCCCAGCTGTCCCTGTCCTTCCCCAAGGCCTGGCTCTGTGAGCATAGGCAAGGCTGGGTTTGGAAGCTCTTCCAAGGGAAGAGCGGAGTCCATGGAGTGAGGGGACACATCCTGGTGGTCCTGTGCTCCCCTCCATGTGTGTGACTCTGTCCGGGCAGCCACTGGGTGACATGCTTGACACCAAGGGTGTCCAAACCTCCATCTGTTTGCAGTTGGAGTGTTGGATCAGAATTCCATGCCCGGGCTGTCCCTGCAGCTTGTCCCTGTGTTTGCAGATCCCAGCTGAGGAGTCGGAGGATGAGCCGGCGGCCGGAGAGGAGCGAGCAGACACCCGGCTCAGCGAGCAGGACACGGCGGGAGGGGACCAGGAGGGGAGCGAGGACAGGGCTGTGACCGAGGGGACAGACGGTGATGGACAGAGAGAGGGGCAGGAGGCCGAGCAGCCGGAGCGGACGGTAACTGCTGCCAGGGCTCCAGGGGAGGGACACGCATTAACACCTGGGAACTGGCACCTGGGGCAGGAGGAGCAGCTTGGTGCTGGGGGCTGGGTTTGTCTGGAGGCTCCAGAGGGATTTTCCAGCTCCTGCACAGGGGAGGCACCCAAGGAAGGCGTTGTGCTGTCTCCACACGAGCACTGAGGTCGGGCCAGGGAGGAGTGGTCTCAAGGAGGCATTTGTTTGGAACAGGGGACGTGAAGACTTCAAGGGCTGTCAACTGGACACTGAACCTCTTCTTCCCCGTAGTGATTTGTTGTCACTGAATGTCAAAATTCCTCCTATGGTCTGTATCAGCCCAGAAGTGTCTCCTTGCAGGATTTTGTAAGGAAAGGGGCATTTAATTAACAATTTTCCATGGCAAGTCCAACCCAGATCTCAACGGAAAAGAGGGTTGGGGGAGCAAAGGTGACTGGCCCCTGGTCTCACTTGTTTGCTGTGGGTTTGGGGTTTGTGTCCCTGGTTTGGGTGGCAGAGGAGCAAAGTCCACTGTCTGTGCATTCCAGCTGTGCTGGTGGCCTCTGCCAGCCCAGGGGCTGTGAGTGCTCTGGACAGTGGGTCCCTGTGTGAGCAGTGGCTCCAGGGGTCCTGACCTGGTGAGTTTACTGTGCCAGCACTGCAGGACACACCTCTGGCTGCTCCCAGAGCTCCAGGTAGGACATGGGAGCCCTGGGCAGGCAGCTGCTGCTCTTGGGTAGAGCCAGGACTAGGCTTGGAGCAACCTGGTCTAGTGGAAGGTGTCCCTGACTAGGCAGGGGGTAGGAACTGGATAAACTTCAAGATTTAAAAAAAACCTGTTCCATGATGCTGTGATCCTTTGCTAGATCCTGGAAATGTGCTTCCCAGCTGTGCAATCCAGGTAAGAGCCAGCTGTGCCAGTCAGGTTAGGGAATGCCCCCAGCATCCTGAGCTGAAGCAGTTGCATCTGCAGGGAGAGGCACTCTGGTGCTGGGACCTTTGTCAGGTGTTGGTTTCTGTGGAAATGGGAGTGAAATTGGGAACTGTCCTGCTCCAAAGAAAAGCAGAAATGCAGCTTATCCTGGAGACTGAAAGATGCTGAAGCATTTCCTCCACACCTGGCACAGCTAAACTTGTTTCTCTCCTGATTTTGTAGCCTCAGACATAGATATGAAAGTCAGCTGAGGTTTAACCCTTTGTGAATCTTTGGTGCTTTCCTCCATTTTCTCCTTGTGTCTTGATTTCCACCCACTAACAAACACTAAACGGTGAATGTTGGTTTCGCTTAAGGACCCTCAGCGTGCTGATCCCTGTGGGAAATGCTCTTCTTCCCACAGAGCTGGCACCCCTGGGAATGCTGACAGCTCTTCCCTTTGTCTTTGCAGCTGGCAACGAGTGACAAGCCACGGAAGAAAAAAAAGAAAAGGAAAACCAAGAAAAATTCAGCATGGGAGACTGTGGTACGCCTCTGTGTGTTCTGAGTCAGGGAGCAGGCTGGTTCCTCCAGTGGGGCTGGCAAAGTGGGAATTCTGAGGTGACTGTAGGAGAGATTCAAGGCAAAAAAAAAGGTTCCAAAATTTAAAGTTAAAGAAACCTCTTTAGGATCGTGGAATCCTGGAATGGTTTAGATTGGAAGGGACCTTAAAGCTCATCTCATTCCATCCCCTGCCATGTGTAGGGAGACCTTCCATCACACCAGGTTGCTCCAAGCCCTGTCCAACCTGTCCTGTCACTCTATCCCCTGTCCAAAGTCCCTCTCCAGCTCTCTTGGACCCCCCTTAGGCAGTGAAAGGGGCTCTAAGGTGTCTCCAGAGCAGAGGGGCTCCAGCCCCTGAAGCACGTCCATGGCCTTCTCTGGACTCATTCCAGCAGCTCCACATCCTTCCAGTGCTGGGGACCCCAGAGCTGAAAGTAGCAGATGGATTAAAGTCATTGATCTTCTTAATTCAATAGGGAATGAGGTTCAGGTGGGAGCTGGTTTTCTGGTGATGTTTGAGTCTGAACTGTCCACAGAATTACATAATCCTAAAGGTTGGAAAAAACCTCTCAGATGATGGAGTCCAATCTCCCTGTTCACTCCAGGGAGATTCTTTGCTCAACATCCTGAGCCACCGGGTTCTGGAGTGAATGGCTGAGCCGTGATAGCAGTGCCAGCACCCAGATGGCCACCTCCTCCCTGGGAATGCCACCCAGGAGTGACTTTGTGAGGTGGAGAACCCTTTTGGAGAGCCTGTTTCCTTTCCCAATACAAGACTATTGAGCAGCAGGGGGACATGTGCCAGCTGGAGGCTGGGGGGACACCCATAGCCAGGCAGTTTGGTTTGCCAATCAAGGATAATACAACCCCTGTTCCAGCACTTCCATGCAGAGCACATTATCCCTTTCCTGTGTGCACTCCACGCACAGGGGCTAAATTTAGCTTGAAAAGGCAGGCTGGCAGTGCTGCTTGGGTGTCCTGAATGGAATTCTGTGTTCCACCCATGGACATCATGAGGAGGATGTGGAGCAGGCACGTAAGAAATGTGTCACTTGTTGTTTGTTGGGGGAAAATAGAGGGAAATCAGGGTTAAAGTGTTATATAACTGTTGGATGTGAGCAGCTGGATGGATTCCTTGGCTGGTTGAAAAATGGGGAATGGGATAGTTGGATTAAAGTCATATGAGTGTTTGAGACACTGTCATGAGGCTCATAGCAGTAACTTGGTGTTTCCATGGACAGTAGAGGGTGAAGGCTGGTTATTTAAATATTTAAAATGTCTTTGGACAAGGGCCTGAAGTATCAGGATAAGGGGAAATGTTTTCCCACTATCAGAAGGAAGGGTTAGATGGGATATTGGGAGGAAATTCTTCCCTGTGAGGAGGGTGGTGATGCCCTGGCACAGGTTGCCCAGAGGAGCTGTGGCTGCCCTATCCCTGAAAGTGTCCAAGGCCAGGTTGGACAGGGCTGGGAGCACCCTGGGACAGTGGAAGGTGTCCCTGCCCATCAGACATGGAACAGGATGAGCTTTAAAGTCCCTTCCAACCTAAGCCATTCTGGAATTCTCTGAAGAGCCACAGCCCCTCACCCAGGGATCAGGATGAGCTGGAGGCAGCTGGGTGTGATGTGTGCTTGGTAACCTGCAGGCTGCTGTGACTCAGCCTGTAATGAATGTCTTGGCTTTGCCTTTCTTAAGGAAGACAATGAGCTGGAAGACATCGAGAGCCTTTTGGAGAGGATTGAGGACCCCAGGCTGGCACCGCAGAGCCAGGGCGGGGTCACCGCCGACAGCCGGCCCCTGCTCTATGTGGAGCACAGGTACTGCTGGCTCCCACCTGGCTCTGGCCTTGCTGGGACAGGATATCTGCTCCCTGGGGAAGGGAGCTGGGAGCTTCCCAGTGTGATCTGCACCTCGATTGAAAGCGTTGGGATGGTTGTGCACATCCCTGTCCGCTCCTCTGGAAGATGGCTTTGGTTCTGACAGGGATTCTCTGCTGCCAGGCCTGCTTGCAGTGGTGGCAGGACCAGATTAGCCTCCAGAGGGACCTTCCAGCCTCAGAACCTCTGCAGAGGTGCCAATAGCCCTGGTGTGTAAAGCTTGTCATGGGATTCACTTGTGCTCCGGAGCCCAGGCTTCTCCTGGGAACGTCCCAACTAAGGCTCCAGCTGCCCTGGAGAGGGCAGCAGCATTATTCCCCAGCTCTGGAGCAGAGCAGGAAGAAAGACTGTCTGATGGAGCAGGGCTTTCCCTTCCAGTTCTGGCAGTTTCAGTCTCCTTTCTCCATGCTGTGTTTGATCAGTGGGGAGTGTGTGACAGTTCGGGGGTTTTCCAGAGGCACTTTGGGGTGCTGGGTGTTGATGGAGACACTTGAGTGTGGCACTTTTTAACTGATGGAGCTTTTCTTTCTTCTTTCCACCTTCTCAGAAACTTGAATCCAGAGAATGAGTTGAAGAGATACTTTGGGGCTCGTGCTGTGCTCGGGGACCAGAGGTTAGTCCAGAATTTGATATTAAACCCTTTCCAAATCCGAGGAGGTGTGTCTGTCCTGCCCTTGGCAAGGCTCGTGGAGTCCCCAGTGCCACACCTGGGCAGGTAATCCCGGGCTCAGGGTGTGTTACTCATTTAGTAGTTGCTTATTAGGAGAGAGGAATATTTTCTATGGTATGTACAAGGTGGGGAAGTAAAAGCTTCTCCAGGCTTTTACTGGCATTTGCTTTTTCTTTTGCTCCTTTCCCCTCTCATTTATTTCCAAACCACCCTTTGAAGTCCTTTCACTCAAGTTCACAGAGTGCAGACAAATAGATTTTGTTTGTTTCTCCACCATTTGTCCCTTGTTGCCATTCCAGAGCCTCTGGACAGAAAGTGAACCCTGAATACTTTCAGCTTATCTCATGCACTTGCTTCCAGGGGCCTAGGGAGCCTGTTGCTCCCTGGGCATGATGCCTCTGCATTTATCCACTGCACTGTGCTCACTGTCATCCACAAAATCCCCACTTCCCTCAGCTGATTGGAAAACCAAGAATGATCTGAGCTTGGAGCAATGCAGGTGGAAGGAGGGAGAGAGTCTGTGGGAGAGCATTTGGTGCTTGAGGAAAAAACTGTAATCCCTTGGGATTGTCCTGTGCAGGGCCAAGAGTTGGACATAATAATCCGTGTGGGTCTTTTCCAACTCAGGATGGTCTGTGATCCCTTTCTGAGGAGACATGACTCCCTCAGAGTAGCCTTGATCCTGAATTGCTCCTGAACCAATAAATTGTGCAGTTTTGAGTACAGCTTAAATTAATCCAGTGGACATTTGAAGGCCCTGCTGGGAAGAGAGATGAGTCAGAGGGATGTGGGGCTCTGCTAATTGAACCTGGGAAGCTGTTTGAAGCACAGAGGCAGCTGAGAGTTTGGCAGGGATAAAAACAGGGAGAGAAGCTCTGGAAGTGGAGATGCTGGAGGCACTGGCTGCCCTAGATGGTGCACATGGGGCAAAGCCTGAGCACGGGTATGCTGTGTCTTGTAGAGCTCTGTGTAGCTCTCTGTGGGGAATAAATTGGATCTTATTTTTCCCCTTAAGATGGTTTCATCCCCCCTCCCCCCTCTGTCAGTGCAGAGCTGTGACCTGTGTGTTCCCCTCCCCAGGCCGAGGCAGAGGCAGCGGCAGTACGTCCGCAGCATGTGGCTCACGGCTCCCAAGAACACCTGGCCACGCTACAGCAAGACAGGTGAGGCTTTTGGGGCTGCCTCCTGCCCTCCTAGCCCTTGGCCCATGTGATGTGGATGCTGCTCAGGGCATGGAATCTAAGAGGGAACTGCTCCTCAGCTGGTGGAAAACCTCCTGCCTCAACAGAGAGCTCTGTAGAGTTGTACCTTATGATTTGGGTTTGTTTTCCCCTCTTTTGGAGGTAGCAGGGCATGGGTGCTTCCCATCTGTAGTGATTTTGGACAGAGGCGTGTCCATTTCATCATGTCCATGAGACAAACCAGGACACCATCTTAGCAGGAGAATTGCTGGATAATGAGAAGTATCCCTGGGGAGAACGAGCGGCCTGGGCTTTTTGGGTGGGTTTGGGACTTGGACTCATGAGAGGGGGGGAAAGGAGCGAAATTCTTTCTTGGAAAGAAAAGACACGTGTCTCTGGACGTGTTTCCAAAAAGACACGTGTCTCTGGACCCAGTGATGCTGTGAGAGAGCAGAGGAGGTTCTCTTGGGATACCCAGGTCTCCCCTGCACCCTGCAGGTATCACCATGCAGCTGCTGGACACCCGGAGGGGGGTGCAGCACTTCACCTTCGAGCACCACCGTGAGTACCAGCAGGTCCAGTTCAAGTTCCTGGATGCTGTGGAGTCCATGGACCCCAACAACATCGTGGTACGTTGGGTTGGTTGTGCTGTTCCCTCCTGTGTTCCTGCAGCCCCTTTCCCTGGGAAGTTGGGCTGGTGCATTCCAGTGGAATTGTTCAGGTTAGAAAAGCCTCTAAGACAACTGTTCCCCCAGCACTGCCAAGGCCACTCCTAACCCATGTCCCCACATCTACACGGCTTTTAAGTGCCTCCAAGGATGGGGAATTCACCCCTGCTCTGTTCAGACTGGGGCCAGGGCTGGACAACACTTCTGGGGGAGGAGTTGTTCCAAATATTCAACCTGAATCTCCTCTGCCACAGCTTGAAGCTGTTTCCTCTTGTCCTGTCCCTGTTCCCTGGGAGGAGAGCCCAACCCTCCCTGGCTGTCCCCTCCTGTCAGGGAGTTGTTCAGAGCCAGAAGGTCCCCCCGAGCCTCCTTTTCTCCAGGCTGATCCCACCCAGCTCCCTCTGCTGTTTCTGCTGCTCCAGACCCTTTTCCAGCTCCGTTGCCCTTCCCTGGACATTCTCCAGCCCCTTGATGTTTGTGTTGGGGTGAGGGGCCCAGAACTGACCCCAGGACTGGAAGTGCCCCAGCAATGCCAGCACAGGGGATGAGCACTGCCCTGGTCCTGTGGCCACACCATTGCTGACACAGGCCAGGTGCCCACCTGGGATCATGTCCATCCACTGTCTTCTGCACCCACAGGTCCTTTTCCAGCCACTTTTCCCCCAGCCTGTTTCATTCATGGTGCTGCTGTGACCCACAAGCAGGACCCAGCATGTCACCATGTTGACCTTCATCCCACTGGCCTCATCCTCTTGATCCGTCCTGTCCAAATCCCTCTGCAGAGCCTTGGATTATTTATTCCCAGTCTTGTTTGGACTGTTAGGACTTGTTTGGACAGTAGAGCCCTGTGTCATTGTGTGTGGGGTGAGGCAGCACTGAGTGCTGAGCTGTGCTGTCACCTTGTTAATCAGTGATCTCCTTGGTGCAGAGGTGGTCTGGTGGCTGGTGGCCGAGCTTTGGTGGCTCTGCCAAGCACGTGCCAGGTCACCTTCTGAGAAAGGAACCCACAGGAACTGTCCATTTGGCTGGAAGGGTGGGAACAAAGCCCCCTTGTCTCAGCTCTTAGCTGGGAAAGGAGGAATATTGTATAAACCCATCGTGAACTGGCAATCCAAACTAACAGCTGTTCTATTTATAAATTCCTGAAAGGATGAAAAATGTGTCTTTTCTTGGTATTTCAGCAAAACAGGCTTTTGTGTTGGGAGTCCTTCATGCGTGTCCGAGCTCATTAAGCTGTATGGTAACATTTATAGTTTGGAGTGATAAGCAACAGCAAAATTGCTCTGCACCCAACTAAACCATAACTGAGGGATGTTTCTCTGAAAGGTCTGGCCACATGAGCTGGGATACATGCCCTGGAGATGTTCTTTAAAGAGCCCATTGTCTGCTAAATAAAGTTTACTTCCTTCTGCTTTCCCACCCTCGGCTCAGGGCCGTGGAGCTCTCTCCAGCTCAGCAGTTCTGCCTGGATTGAGGGATTTGGGTTAAGTGAGCCAAGGTAATTCCTGTGCAGCAGTGAGTGTCCCAAGGACGGCTCAACCTCAGTCCCCCACACATGACAGGCTTTCCATGGTATTTTAGTCTGGATGCTCTGACCCTCTTAGGGGGGTCTGGCTAAATTTGAGGACATTCATACAGCTTGAAGTCTTTCCCTTTTCCATCAAGGGTAAGATCTAACAGATGGATTTGGCAATTCCAGACAGTTTGTCCACGGTCACCACTGTCCTGGCATAGCTGGAGCCCAGCTTTGCATTGTTGCTGTGGTTTCAGCACATAAAACATTACTTTTGGAGAGCCTCTTGTTCAGTGAGTGTTTTTTTCTGCACTTGCTGATAGGTTAAAAGGTCACCTTTGGTGACCTGTTCTTGGCTTTTTCCCTTCACAGTGACCCTGAGTGCTCCATGTCCCTCCAAAAAGTGGTCTAGAAAGGACCTTAAGAGTTTTACCTCTTAAGGAAAGAGGTTAAGCATCAGGCAAGTGGCTCCAGGCTGGGCTGAGCCAGTCTGGAACATCCAGTCTTTGTGCTGTAGGTGGTCCCACAGGTCCCCACCCTGCAGATGAAAACTTCTGGAGCTTTGGAAGCTTTTTTCCTTCCAGTTTTAGGAGGAAAAAAAGCCTCAAACTAAACTGTGAGAAGATTTGTAGTAGCTTCAGTATTTTTTACTGAACGGAGGTTTTAGGTAGTTGAGAAAATTAGCTTATTTATAATATAATTAGTGAATTGAGAAAGTTTTTAGATTAAACTTCTCTTCTGAAGCCTAGAAGTAAATATTTATTTATTATTATTATCATCCATTACCATTGCTGATTCCTGGATTTGTAATAGATATGTCCAAATGTCCTCTCAGTATCCAGAGGATGCAAAACCCTGATCAAATGTTCAGAACTGTTGAGGGATAGATTAAAAAAAAAAAAACAAAACTGTAACAGTGCCTGCATCTCATTCTCTCCTTTCCAAGGAAATGGAGGAGCTGGGAGAGGTCTGGAGGAGGACAGTGAAGATGAGCAAAGGCCTGGCATGGCCTCTGCTGGAAAAGCTGGGAGGGAGCTGCCCAGGGAAGGCTGCCATGGAGGGCTCCCACCCTGCACGTGGCAGGGGCAGAGCTCCCTGTCCCCTTCCAGCTTGGGGATGGGCCTGGCAGGGCGGGGCTGAGGAAGCTCTTGGCATTGTGTGTCACAGAGCTGGGTGCTGGAAGGTACCCGGGTCAGTGGCCAAAATCCCGAGACACCGGTAGTGACACAGAACCTTTGCAATGCTCTTGTGCAGCTGCTGCTCCAGCTGAACCCCTACCACGTGGACTCCCTCCTGCAGCTCAGCGACGTGTGCCGCATGCAGGAGGACCAGGAGATGGCCCGGGATCTCATAGGTAAGAGTGAGGTGAGGAGCAGATGTGTTGGTGTGATGTCCTTCCCTGGCAGGCTGTGGGGAGGCCCTGGCAAGGGCAATGGAGGGCAGGAGCTTGGCTTTTCCTGGACCCACCTCAATCCCAGAATGGTTCCTTTTCCTGCCCGGAGTGTGATCTAACATGGAAGTGCTCACTGCCCTGGTACCTGTTGCCACCACATTGTGTGAAGTAACTTTGTGCCTCGCTGGGCTGGGAATGAGCTGGTTTCCTGTCTCTTGGGCTAAACTGAGTGCTGGGCAGTGGTGTGCTGGGGTGGTGTCCCTGTCCTGTCCCTGACGCTGCCCTCGCTGTCCCCAGAGCGGGCACTGTACAGCCTGGAGTGCGCCTTCCACCCCGTGTTCAGCCTCACCAGCGGGACCTGCAGGCTGGACTACCGGCGGCCAGAGAACAGGTGAGCAGGGCTGGGCAGCAGGGAGGCTCAGCTGGAGCTCCTTTGGCCACATCCACCCAGATTCACCACTGCTGCTCATCCAGGGAGACCCCTGAGTGTCCCTTTTTCCTGGGGGCTCCTGGGATGGTGCTGGAGCACAGGCAGCTCGTGCATGGAAGCTTCTGCACAAACCATCCCTTTTCCCAAGGGATGCCCTCCTGCAGTAGGAACTGTCCCTCCCTCTCATATCCTTCTCATGCCACTAGTACCCCTTGGCCCAAAATGGTCACAAAAATCCTTGCTGTGTGTTTCCAGCACTCACACTCCTCCCAGCCTGGGTCTTTATGTAACTCCAGCTCTGCAGCTGCTGGGAAAGGTGACTTTATTCTGGGAATTTTCCAGTCAGCTGACCCAAGCCATCTCTCCCAAACTGCTGTACCTGGAGGGTGCTCACATTTCAGTCCCTCTGGCTGACACGCTTTGTGCCATCAGTGACCTGTATCACCAGTTCGGGTGTTGGGGCCTCCCCGCTCTGTGACACTGTCCCCACCCCCTGGGACAAGTGGGATGTGGACTTGGGGGATTTACTTGTCTTGGTCCCAGTCTCCAGAGCGGGTCATGAGTTTCTGTCCCTGTTCTTGCACAAAAAGATAACAAAAACAAGAGATGGGAGCATGGGGGGGGTCTGTGGCACCCCATGCCACACCATGATGTGATGCTTGAGGGTGAGGAGCTCTTGATGACTGTGTCCCGTTTTTTGAGTAGCACAAAATGCTTCTTTCCACATCTGGCCTCTAAGTCCTGCTGCTGTTCCCCATGCAGGGCTTTCTTCCTGGCTCTCTTCAAGCACCTGATGTTCCTGGAGAAGAGGGGCTGTCCCCGCACAGCCCTGGAGTTCTGCAAGCTCATCCTGAGGTAGGTGCCCTCCACCAAGAGTGGAGTGTCTGGGTTTGGGGGGACAGTCACCCCAGAGGGGTCCAGCTGCTCCTGGGCATGGTATGGGCTCATTCCCACCCCTTAGAGCTGCACAGGTCTGTGCTGGTGCCCTTGGAGAGGTGCTGGGTGAGGAGGGGCCCTGGTGGCTTGTGGCTGCCAGACTGTGGCCTGAGCTTGGAGGCTCAGCAGAGCAAAGTGCGGCAGTGACTTCAGCCCACTCAGTTTGTGGCCACTGATCCTCCTCCTGGGTGGAGGCAGGGGACTGTCCCCTCTATAGGGACACGGAGCACCACTCTGTCATCCTGCTGGCCATGCGGGAGCCACGGTGTTCCTGTTCTCTCCCCTTGCTGAGTCACTGGATGTCACTGGGAGAGGCTGTTTGACTCAGAAATCAGGGCAGCTCTCTCAGCTGTTGTTCTCTGAGTTTGTTCTCTCCCCCTGCTCCCAAGCCTTGATCCTGAGAATGACCCACTCTGTGTGCTGCTGCTGATCGACTTCCTGTCCCTCCGGGCCAGGGAATACACCTTCCTGACCCGCCTCTTCCAGGAGTGGGAGGTGAGTGGCCAGCAGGCGAGGGGATGGGTGCCTGGGGTGCTCCCCACCAGGTGAGCCCTTTGGAGGGGATCTCACAGCCCAGCTGGCATCCCAGCAGCATTGAAACCATCCATAAAGGCTGGTCTGTTGGTTCCTGTAATCCTTGGGTCCTGCAAATAATTGTAAGAACTCAAAATTGCTCACTCAGCTGTGGGGGCACCGAGCCAATGGCTGGGAGCTCACTTAACCTCAGCAGGCAGAGCCCCGACCCCGTGCAGCCCAGCTCTGCTGCACAGCATCATTTCTGGGTAGCTCTCTCTCTGATCCTGCAGAGTCACCGGAATCTGTCCCAGCTGCCCAATTTTGCCTTCTCGGTGCCACTGGCCTATTTCTTCCTGAGCCAGCAGGAGGAGCGCCCGGAGCTGGAGCGGAGCCAGGCCCGGGAGCGAGCGGCCCGGCTCCTCCAGCTCGCGCTCGTCATGTTCCCGAGCGGTGAGTGTCCCCGCGGTGGGGCCGTCCTGCGGGCTCTGTCACTGCCCTGCTCTGGGACAGCCGGCACTGCATTCCCGGCAGGCGGATGCAGAGGCAGGAATTTGCCAAGGGCCTTTGAGGAGGGAGCCCTGAGTCAGAGAGGAAGCGGTCGGGCAGCACGGCAGTGCCTGTGCCCAGTGTGGTGGGGAGAGTTCTGGGCTCCTCACCCCAACGCAGACACTGAGGGGCTGGAGCATGTCTGGGAAAGGGGATGGAGCTGGGCAAGGGGCTGGAGCAGCTGAGGCAGATGAGGGGCTCAGCCTGGAGAAAAGGAGGCTCTGGGGAGACCTTCTGGCTCTGCACAACTCCCTTTCAGGAGGATGCAGCCATGGGGGATCGGGCTCTGCTCCCAGGGAACAGGGACAGGAAAAGAGGAAATGGCCTCAAAGCTCAATATTGGGAGTAATTCCTTCTGCAGAAGTGTTGTCCAGCTCTGGCCAAGTCTGCCCAGGGTAGTGGTAGAGTCCCCAAGCCTGGAGGAACTTAAAAGCTGTGTGGACATGGCACCTGAGGACATGGGTTAGGGGTGGCCTTGGCAGGGCTGCGAGAATGGTTGGGCTAAATGATCTTAGAGACTTTTCCAACCTTACAATTCTGTGGTTCCATGATTCTGTCCTCCCTCCCCAGAGCAGCCAATGCTCCTCCACCAGCAATGGTCAGGGGTGAGCAGGCTGCGGGAGGGTGAGAGCTGGAATCTTGGAGCAGGAAGATGTCTCACTTCCTCGGGGCTGCCCAGAGCAAGGACAAGCCAGTCTCCTTTGCTCTCCCTCCGAGGCACAGCTCTGTTTTGGATGTGCTCTCCCCATGGGTGCCCATCACTCTCCCTTTCATCCCGTGGATGCTGCTGTCCATGAAAGGAGCACACAGCTCTCAGCCCCAGGGGAGGGTGTGTGCAGCAGGAAGAACCAGCTCTCCAACAGAGATTCAGTTTGTGGGGGCTGGAAACATCTTTTAGGCTGCTCATTGGGGTGACTGAAATAACGCCCATGTGAGCACAGGGACCAGCAGTGTCCTCATCCCCTCGTGTCCTTGTTGGTGCCCCAGGGGGTTCTGGCCCTGAGGAGGGGAGTGACTCTCTGCAGGGGCAATCCCACCCCACACTGCCCCTCACCAACAGGTCCAGACGAGTTCTCTGCTTTTGTCTTGCAGTTCTGATGCCACTGTTGGATCACTGCAGTGTGCAGCCCGATGCCAGGGTCTCCTCCCACCCCTTCTTTGGGCTGAATGCCCAGATCAGGTAAGTCCTGGAGATGTTCTCAGCAAAGGGAAGGGATCGATTTTGCCGGCAGCGGGGATCTTGCATGCTCAGACAGCTAATGGAGGAGCTTGTTTGGGTTCCCTGAGTAGGCTCATTTGATAATGCCTCATTTGATAATCCTTTTGATAATGGATTTCCATAATGGCCTCTGGATCAGGCTGCCAGACCCACCTCACCTCAAGGTGGACGGGTCAGAAGTTCACCCCAGAGCCTGTTGGTGTGTGCAGGGAGGGAGAGCGACGCGTGTGTCCCTCCCAGGGCAGGCTGTCTCCGACCAGTCTGCGTTCCCTTGACACGTGGTCTTCCTCAGCGTGCGAAGGCTCTCCCTCAGGCCAGGGCAGTGTTCCCTCATTTCGTGGCTCTGCTTAGCCTAAAAATAGATGGAGGCAGAAGTTCTGGTGAAGGTGGATGGCAATATCCAGGCAGGAGCCTGCGAGTTCTCTCGTGTTCCCACGGCCAAGGCCAGCACAGAGCTGAGCCCTCACCATCCCGTGAGGAGGAGGAGGAGGGGGAAGGTGCCGTGAGTAACAACCATCTCCCATAGCCAGTCGCCCGCCCTGAACCAGCTGACATCCCTGTACGTGGGCAGGACACATGCCCTGTGGAAGGACCCAGCTGTCATGGCCTGGATGGAGCCCCACGTCCACGAGGTTCTGCGCATGGTGGAGGCCCAGGACGCACTGGTGCAGGAGGCTGAGCACAAGTGAGCACAGAGAGTGGAGGGAAGGGTTCCTGTGCCAGGGACAGAGTGGGACAGAGGGTCTGTTCTGGGCAGCACCAGTTCCAATGTCTGGGACAGGGCTCAGAGCCCCACAGCTGCTGGTCTGATGCTGAAAGTCACAGCACGGAGCCAGGAAGGCAGTGGCTCTTCCATGCTTTTCACAAGCAAATGTAGGGCTGAACCTGCACTGCATGTCCTGCACTGCTTTCCCCAGGCTTGGCTGTCACCTGTACTCTGGAAACATCCTGGAGGGGGTTGAGGGGTGGCCTGGAAGGGCAGGGATGGTCATACAGGGCAGGTGAAAGCTTAGAAACACTTCCCAGTGCTGAGAAACAGGAGAGAGCCATCAGGTGTCCTAAACCAAGGTCAATCTGCTCATTCCTGAGCTCTCTGCTCTTTCTCTGGAGCTCAGCAGCTGCCAGCCCCTTTGGCTAGCTCTAAGCCAGCTCCATCCAATATGGCCTTGTCCCCCGGAGCCAGGGAAGCTGCTGACACTGCGCCTGGAGCAGCAGAAAAGGGAATGTGCCTGCTCAGGGCTCACTGCTCTGTCCCTCCCCGCCTCAGGAGGAAGATCCGGTACCAGAGCGCTCCCAGGAACATCTACCGGCACATCATCCTCTCGGAGATGAAGGAGGCCACGGCAGCCCTGCCTCTGGTGAGGGGCCTGATGGGACACAGGGGCTGTGGCTGCACGTGTTGTGGTGGCACTTGTGTCCCTGCTGGGCCCATCTTAACCCCTGTCACTCACAGCTTCTGTGGGCGCCCTTGTTTGCTGCTGCTGGATGCACAGCCTTCATCCCTTCTTTTCTCCTTCATTCCTTCCTTTCTCCTTCATCCCTCCTTTCTCTTCCCCCTGCAGGAGGTGACCTCACAGCCAGTGATGGGGTTCGACCCCCTTCCTCCTCTGGATTCCATTGTTTCCTACACCCGACCGGAAAGGTACCACCTCCGCCGCCGGTGCCTGCACTGGCACAACCGGCTGTGTTCCCTCCATGCTCCCAGCCCCAGGCCAGGCTGCATGCAGGCACTCAGTGCTGGCATCCTGCTCCATGGCAGAGGAAGAGCTGTGGTGCTCCAGTCAGGCAGAGCCACAGGCTGGACTCGTCCTGCTGCTTCCCATGGTGGTCACCACTGGCCATTCCCGGCCACAGGGCAAAAGCCAGGAAAACCCAGGCAACGGTTGACTGGAAGGGTTTGGGGTAAATGGAAATTTAGGTATAGCCAGTCCTGGTGTTGGGGTGATGCAATGTGTGTGTTCCACACCAACCCCCTCAGAGCTGAGCTGGTAGGATCATGGAATCCTGGAATGGTTTGGTTTGGAAGGACCTTAAAGCTCATTTCATTCCACCCCCTGCTATGGGCATGGACACCTTCCACTAGACCAGGCTTCTCCAAGCCTCTTCTAGCCTGACCTTGGTCATGCTCTTAGTGACTGGTTTTCTCAGAGTTGTTGCGCAGAGCTGCCTGAATTCAGAATCCCACTGGAACCCCCAGTTCCCTCCCTCAGGGCTGGTTCCAGCAGCACCGTGGTTCTCCCAGCACCACCACATCTCAGTGGGGAGTCACAAACTGAGCTGTACCTTCACCATGATGCCACTTGTGTCTTCCAGGACGAGCCATCCCTCCAATGAAAGCACTTTATCCCTCTTCTTCCGCTCGCTGTTGCCAAATTTTAACTTGCAGGTGAGTGCACGGTGGGATTTGGGTGCACCGTTCCCCCGTGGTGTTCCTGCTCCAGGAGCCGCTGCTGGTGACAGCCTGGTGCTGATTTGGCACCAGTGTTGTCCCTGTCCCTGCCACCACAGCGCTGCTCTCTCGTAGGGGGACATCCGGCACGACGGGGACGACGAGGCCGGGGCAGCGCAGGACCTCAACCAGGGGGTGAACAGGCTGATGGCGGCCATGCGGGACATGCTGGCCAACATCCAGTTCCAGGAGCCCCCCCGCGATGACAATCCCGAGGCCGATGGTGACTGGGATTGAGCCCGGGGTGTCTCTCCCCAAACCCTCTGGCCTCACCCCCCGATTTGTGTCGCACTCCAATAAAGTCACACAGATGGACTCGCTGTGGGAATGGGCTGTTCTGAGGAGGGGGCTGCATCCATGGCATGGTCTCCATCCAGGGAGGGGGGCTCAACCCACAGCGATGGGCTTTGTGCAGGGCCCCTGTCTGAACAGGGAACGAGGGCTGTCTGAGCATGTCCGAGCTAATCAACAGCAGCTGTCCCTTGTCCCCATGGCAGCTTAGTCCCCTTCTGGCCTCCTCTACACACAATTTCCATCCTATTCCCCTCCCTGCTCTTCTCCTGGCTCTTGTCCTTAATTCCCAGAGGGGTTTTACTGCGCTCTTCTTCAGCTCCTTTGTGCTTCCCATAGCCTGGAGCCTCTTTCCCTCCACACCCTCACTACACTGCACCTTCCAAAGGTCTCAGGGTCCCCTGTGCCACTAGAATTGTGCATGGAGCAGCTTTTTCAGCCTTTTAATTATGTTTGGAGAAGAAATCTTTCCCCCCACTTTCTTTGTCTATCCTTTATTCCCTCACCTTCTAGAGCCAGGATTGAGGTAAGCCACAGTCAAACCTTAACTCATCCTTGTTCCCGGAAAGCTTTTTTCCCCTTTTTTTGCTGAGTAATGGTGAATACATGGAATAAATCCCTCTTTCTGCTGTATTGCCTCCCTGGGGGATGTAGCTGGGCTGGATTGGCCCAGGTGTGCAGACCCCAGGTCTCAAGCCAGCCCGCCCTGGCTCCATTCCCCACTGGTATATCCAAATCCCATGGGATCCCATCCCTGTAATTTGGCAGTGGGGCAGCCTTGGGCCCCCATGCCCAGTGTGTGCAGCTGAGCCGTTTTCATCCATGCCAGAGGGAAGGGCTTCCCAACGGAAGTGGATAAGCGTGGGATCAGCCTTTTGGTGGAGCTGTGAATGGCTCTTTGGCAGCCGTGCGGCTCCAGGCATCAACACGGACCTAAGGCACATGATGGTCAGATGGGTCCTGTCCCACACAGCCTGCCTGGGATCCCTCCGGCACCGGGCTCTGCAGCATCCCGTTTAACCGTGCCTTTGACGATTCCTATCGCATCCCATGCCTGCCCCATTGTACAACATCTTCCCTGGGGCCATGGGAATGGGACCCCTCCCAGTCCCACTGCGTGGGAAAGCTTGGACCGTGCAGTGCAGAGGGTCCTGCTGGGGTCCCCAGGCTGCAGGGATAGCTCAGGGTGTGTGGATGACCCCCACAGCAGATGGGACCCCCAAGACAGAAGTCCCATGGGGCACATTGACCCCCATAGGACACAGAAGCCTGCAGGACACAGGGGACCCCTCAAGATATGCAGGCTCCCAGGGTTCAGGGGTCCCCCCCAGCAGATGCAGGGCCTCAGGACACATGAGGACCCTAAGGTGTACAGTCCTCCAGGGCACAGAGGACCCCTATGGCAGTGCCCTGAAGGTGCATGACCCCAGGAGTGCATGGACCACCCCAGGGCATTTGAGACCCCTGGGCCCATGGTGATCCCAAGCAATTGGACTCCCCAGGGCCATCTTGGGGGTGTCTCAGCCCTGGCCTCGGCAGCGGCCCCCCTCACTGCCAGGGTGCCTCCCTCATGCAGGTGCCCACCCTCCTCGGGGGAGGAGCTGCGGGAGCCGGCTTTAAAGTGGGGCAGAGAAAGGGCCCTTTCTTCCCCAGCACCCTGGGCCGGCGGGCGTGGGAGGCCGGGCAGCGCGGGCACAGAGAGCGGCCGCCGCAGCGGAGGGTCCCAGCGGGCACACGACACCCCCAGCACATCCCACGCCTCCCGTCCCCAATTCCTCGGCATCCCCTCGGCCTCGCCGCCGGGCGCCGCGGGAGCACTGGCGGGGCACAACGGGGGCTCGGGGGCTGTGCGGGTGCCACGGGGGGCCCCGGGGCTGAGGAGGGGGTCATGTCGACGCTGGCCCCCCTGCGTCTGCTGCGCGAGCCCTCGAATGCCAGCGAGGGCAACCAGAGCAATGCCACGGTCGGGGCCGGTGGTGGCTGGTGCCAGGGGCTGGACATTCCCAACGAGCTGTTCCTGGCTCTGGGGCTGGTGAGCCTGGTGGAGAACCTGCTGGTGGTGGCCGCCATCCTGAAGAACAGGAACCTGCACTCGCCCACCTACTACTTCATCTGCTGCCTGGCTGTGTCTGACATGCTGGTGAGCATCAGCAACCTGGCGGAGATGCTCTTCATGCTGCTGCTGGAGCACGGGGTGCTGGTGATGCGCCCCACCATCGTCCGCCACATGGACAGCGTCATCGACATGCTCATCTGCAGCTCCGTCGTGTCCTCCCTCTCCTTCCTGGGGGTCATCGCCGTGGACCGCTACATCACCATCTTCTATGCCCTGCGCTACCACAGCATCATGACGCTGCAGCGGGCTGTGGTCACCATGGCCAGCGTCTGGCTGGCCAGCACTGTCTCCAGCACTGTCTTGATCACCTACTACCGCAGCAGCACCATCCTCCTCTGCCTCATCGGCTTCTTCCTCTTCATGCTGGTCCTCATGCTGGTGCTCTACATCCACATGTTCGCCCTGGCCCGCCACCACCTCCACAGCATCTCCAGCCAGCAGAAGCCACCCACTGCCCACCGTGGTGGCAGCCTGAAGGGTGCCGTCACCCTCACCATCCTCCTGGGCGTCTTCTTTATCTGCTGGGGGCCCTTCTTCCTCCACCTCATCCTCATCGTCACCTGTCCCACCAACCCCTTCTGCATCTGCTTCTTCAGCTACTTCAATCTCTTCCTCATCCTCATCATCTGTAACTCGGTGATTGACCCCCTCATCTACGCCTTCCGGAGCCAGGAGCTCCGGCGGACGCTGCGGGAGGTGGTGACGTGCTCCTGGTAGGCAGCGGGACACGGTACCGGCACGGCCACCCCCGCCCCGAAATGGACAGATGGATGGACTGACGGATGGACAGGACGAGCCGCGGGGTGCCCAGTCCGGGCGAGGGACTCACGGTTCCCAATAAAGGCTCTTTGCAGTGACGCTGTGGCTGGCATCGGGCAGCCTCGGGGAGCCCCGGGGGGAGACGTCCCACCCGGTCCCGCCGGTCGGTCAGGGGTCACTTGCTCCCGGCGGGGACAGGGAAGG
>VXAX01001905.1:0-36182 GCA_013399835.1 Leptocoma aspasia
TTTAATAATAATTTTAGTTTTAAATTTAAAAATCTCAAAATTATAATATATTTGACTTCCAAAAATTGTAAATAACATAAATCTTGAAAGTAAATTTGCTATCATAGCCTCAAAACCATGCAGAATAAACCATTGTAAATACAGAAAATTTGTGTTAGTAGGTAAATGTACACATGAAGCACAGAATTTGTAAATGTGCACACAAAATACAGTTACTGTTGATCCTTAGTCTAGGTACAAACATATTTCCCATTTGCCACATACAACTATGCTAAAATAACCTTTTTTTTTTTTTTTGTCAAGAAGCGAGGTAGGCATGAATAACTTGGCACAAAACATCATTATTCAGATATTCCAGCTCTCTAATTTATTTGTGAAGAGCTCTGTGTCCTCCTAGAATGCAACAACTGTAATTTAGGTCATTCTATTTGAATGGGGCCTTTTGAATCTGGCCTCTTGTTGGTTCACATATTTATACAGTCTTAAGGTATATTTTGACATGTGGCATTAATTGATCTCACCATCTAATACTACTACTACTGCTAGCAATATAAGCATATTTTAAATAAACTGTTAAAGATTTTTCCCATTTGGCCATTCACGTGTTTCTGTTTTCCTTCAGCTCAAATAAAGCATGATTTAGGGTAGCTTTGTGAAGGATAAGACTATCAGCCATGTTGAAAAGGCTAGAAGCTTTTCAAACTAGACTAGGCTACAACAGAACACATATACAAGCTGACTTTTTATTCTCTTTCTTTTTGTTTCATGTCAATGTGAAATTCAGCATGGACATATTTATCTAAACTTCATCTTAGCAGCAATTCTAAAGGAAAAACTTTTTCTGGGCAAATGACACATATTTGACACATACTGTTTCTATCATCCTAGTATTTCCTGTTCTTGTACAAATCCCAAAAGAGACAGAAAGTTTATTTTTGTTGTCAGAGTGTTCTGTTGAGAACAAACACTTTTGTATGCTTATACAAAACCAGAAATTTCGAGATAACATTTTAGTTGATATGATTTCAGTGTACCTGTAAGGGTACAAGGCTCAACTCTTTTCTATCCCAAAGTGAAAGAACATAAAGATATCCCTGTCTCATTTGTGGATATATGGATCAACCATGATTCACCAGCTTGTGGAAAATTTAAACAATACAATAGGCTGAAAAGATTATACTTTTCAGTGGGTGGTGGGACTTTCAAATCTGAGGATACACAATAAGCAAAAACAATCTAGTTATTCATCACTAGAGGATGTGCCAATAGGGCCAACCCTGCCCAATCAAACCTTTTATATACATGTGGAAGGGAACAAACTTTCTGTAGAGTGTGTAAAAAATACGCTGGGGAAAAGAGTTTGAGTTATTCCTCCTTCAGGCAAAGGCAAACCCATTTGTGCAATTTCTTTTCCTCCAGCACCTGTATGCACTTGGTGGGTAATGCAGGAGGATGGGGAAGTACAATGTATGCCCCAAAGAGATTTGGTTTTGGCTGAGGGTAATTCATTAATCAACGAATTAAATTGTACAACATTGATTGCTATTTAACACTGTATGTTATCATTTCTATGGTGACTATATGCCCATCACTGCTCTGAGTACCTTGTGGCACTGCCACTACACATTTGGGGATCTGAACTGATTCCCTTTTGATTGCTGTATCAAAGATTACTGCAAAAATCACCCAGATTAATGAAAAATTAACTTTGATTAAGCAGGACAAGCCCAGTGGTGCTAATTTTGCATTTAGCTTCTCTCATCCTGCTCCCCTCTACTGAGACATGGGTTTTTACACGAATAAAAGTCTGGTGGTAAGCCAGAAGAGAATCAGAAAGACTCCACATACATCACCAGGATCAACACTGGAGAGATCAGGAACAGATGGAGGTGTGCACCTGCTTCTTAATCTGGACAGAGTCTGTACAACTAAAATTAAATGTACACCATCTAACTGGCCTGGATATATCCCTCACTCTCCCTTCTAAAAAGGGAGGGAGCATGGCCTAGGGTCAGGAAGAAAAAGGTGGCACACAGAGGGTCTACCATTTTGTTCTTTGGGAGCGTTTTTTCATGCAAATCCCCCTCTTTTTAATATAATTTTGTTATTAATATTGTGGCTGTTTCTGTTCATTTTCTTATCCCATTGCTATTTCCAGTAAATTTATCTTATCTCATCTTGGGATCTCTGCCTTTTGTCTCTCTCACCAGAGGGATGAGGGGATAGTGGGGGGGGGTAGGGAGACACAAAAATTTTTCTGACATAAGACATTTTCCCCTTTTTATTTCACGTTTAAGAAAATCTACTAACCTTGATATATATATAAAAACACTTATTTCAACACTTGGAAGGATTTTTCCAGCACTCTAAAAGGATAAACAAATATCACCCGACAATTCAGAATGAGAATGAAAGATTCTTAGCTCTGTTAGTGCTGCTCCTTAGACAGACTGTAATGTACTGCTTTGGACATAGCTTTCTACCTGACCTTCTCTAAACAGAATTATTGTTTTTAAATTCTTTCATAAACCAGTATTATCAAGAGCTAGTGGAGCATCTAATTTATCAAAAAATTAAAAGCTTTTGTTTTGAGCACAGGAAAATAATTTTCTCTTGCTTGATCTAGAAAAGAAAACACATAATGACAAATTTGAAGATCTCCACTGCTGCAGGTGTAGTTACAATGCATAAACCAGACACACTTCAAGAACTAACCTTACATATCACAATAGACTTGAGGTGCCACTAATCCAAATGTGCACTATTTAATTCCTGGAAAATTCAATCTGCAAACAATTTAATTATGATTTCTGTTTTCTTTTTAGAAAGTGATATTAATTCAGATATGCTTTATGACTTCTTATTTGCAAACAAATGGATACCATTTTATCCCTACAACTTTTCCACTGTTTAAAATCTTTCCTGCTCTTAATAAAAACTTACTCTTTATAAAACACCATTCTTCAAAGTTTTAAATTAAAAAGGACTATTTGCTTCTGCCCTAATCATATGTTACTTGTTTTCTCCACCCCTACCATATTAAATAATTTTTCTTCTTTCACACACAGAATTTTTCCTAAAATTCATAATTATTCCTACTGTTACAGGAGATTGCGTAAGGAATAAACCCTGCAATTTTCATTTTGTTGTGAGATTTATCACATTAGTGTATGAATTATGTGTCCCTCTTGCATGCTGATGACAGAATACAAAATCATCCAAATTGCAATCAAGTCTTAGTCGTACATGACATTTATTCTATAATATTGTCATTTGAGAGTTAGCCATGGGTCCCTCTTCTTGAGAAGTGACAAATGTGGTATCCATTAAAAGCTGAAATGAATAAATTCTGTGAAAACTGAAAAATATGTTTCTGTTATTTCTATAATAACTGAGGGCAAGAAGACCAAAAGTCAAGGTCAACCACTCTAGCACTGGCAATTTAGATAGACACAGTTTTTGGGACTAGACAAAAAACACTTCCATACTGCTTACTCTATACTCATTTAAATGTATCACACAAACATGAATAGAAGCATCCAGAAGGACTTTGAGTTCTGAAAAAAATTGGTGTGATCCTTAGACAAAAGCGTAGCACACATACCTAGTGACTAAATACTGCAGTTCCCAGGTGTCATTTATATATGCCATTTAACATAAATACTGACATGCTTAGACTTAATAGCTTTGATTGCAAAGCAGTGGGCACTCTTTTCTGAGTCCAAGTGCTTTTTTATTCCTTTTCTTTCTGAATTAAAACCTTGATGTAGGCTGATGTAGGCTTAGGTTCTTGTATTTGTAACAGGAATTACACACAGGGAAATGAGAGCTATAGATTACTTTGGAACTACAAAAATTCAATGTGACGAAGAGGCAGGCATATTTTAGGCACCCCAGAATAGGAAGGCAATAATTAAGAATGATTAGAGCATCTTATTTTTCTTCTCTTGTGAGTATACAGTACAGCTCAATTCCTGATTCTAAATGCCTACGACTTCCTTCCTCCATGCTACACAAAACCTTTACCTGATTCTAAGCCATTTTAGATAATTTTATCACCAGTTTTTTAGTATGGCCTTATGATTTATGTACTGCACACTACTCAACCCTTTACCCCTTTCAGCCCTCTTGCTTTCCTTATCAAGTTCTCTATGTAGCTTCCTGTAGTTTCCTTCCTAGAGCCCTATATTTCCTCAACATCTCTTTCTGCTCATGCATTTAATATCTACATAAAAAAATAAAGATTTTTTTTTTCTGAGAAGGAATTTGGCGTACAGAGATATCATAGTCAAAATTTAAAATTTTTAGGTACAGATGTTTAGATATTCCTTGCCTTTGTACCTAACAATTTATTATATAGAAAATGTTCAGAGCACAGTGTTGTTAATTTGTGCCACTACCAGTTTGTCACTGCAGCAAATCGGACCTCCAAGTCCTCTTCTGAAGAAAGGAGGTACCTGATTCTGAGATTAAACACCAAGGAATGGTTCAATTTCAGCTATCCATGCCAAGCAAAGAAATAGAATTATCTTTTTCCAGGATTCTTGTCAATTCTTCAGATTAGAGGTGTTCATTGGATGATCCTAATTTCATTTTCCTAAAATCAAATCCTGATTAATTTTCCTCAGTTTTTAAACTTTTGTTCAGTAAATTTTCCAGGGGGGAAAAAAGTGTTTATTACTTGTCTGTGCAAAAACAAAAGACAGGGAGAAAACTGCGAATGAAGGTTCCAGGTATACCCTATGGACAATATGACTTATTTTGCTAGCCACCGTGTTTGAGTTAGATTTGAGTTAAATATTGTGAAAACAGATCCTCAGTAAAGGACCTTGTTTGCCCTGTGCAGGTACAATGAAGGCTAGTGATATTACAGTTAAATGCCTTTAGCTATGGACCAGGCAGGAGGTTCTGGCAAAGGATCAAGGACAAGGGACAAAACAGGCTGGTTCACTGGAAGATCATAATTTGTCACCATACTGTGCTAGTAATTTTGTAAGTTCATTTTTACTTTACAATTTGCTTTCAGGGCTGTGAGAGGTAAAAGCCCCACTCCTTTTTATGGCGCTCTCCTAAATTATTCAAGTTAACCTATACAGGTTTTATTTCTGCAGACATATACATAAGGCATATATGGAATTGGAAATTGGCAACAGTCTCATTTACAGATGTGCTTCAGATCTGTACCAGTTTAGTGTATAAGCTTAGCATTACATTGGATTATATGATTAATTACCACTTCTTGACTCTCTGTCACTTTAGAGAGAGTAGTTTGTGGACCTGTTGAGAAGACAGCAGAGCCTTCATGGATCCCATTGAACAATTTTAGAAGACCATGAATTTGAAGCCACCTGACCTGAGAAACTGGACATCTTTTCAGCTGCTATGAAAAATATGTCTAAGGCTAAACAGTAGATCTTTCTAAAACTGATCATAAGGTTGGAATGTTACAGCACAGCAGTCAAGTCATAAACTTCTTTATTTATGGAATCACTAAAATACAGGTCTTTCTCCTCCCACAGCTAATTTATAATCTAATATGACTTTGTCTGTTTCTGTTCGTTATCTTGTGTATCATCTTTAGGTCAGTAATTTTGGCTTAGATTCCGTTTTCTCTTTGATAAACCACAGACAGCTGTAAATGCTCCAGGTAATGATATACTTAACCCAGGTTTACCTCACTGCATGATTCCTGATTTAGGTCACCCCTTAATTGTAAGTAATACCAAAAACAGCTGCATCACTTCCATGAAGCTACTGTCCAAACAACCACAACTCTTAAGCACACATATTAATACTGCTTAGCACAGTTCTACTTCTTCAAGTCTATATTTTGTCCTGGTTCAAAGAGCTTTATTCAAACAGGTTTAATGAATTTAAAATGCCAAGTTATATTGCACAAGGTACCATTTGACAACTCAAGCTATCTAGTACATAATTTTCTAGGAAAATTTCATACAAGTACATGTACCTTATTTACACAAACAAGTGTAAAACAGTGTATAAGAAAACATGTAAAGTAAAAGCACTTAAAATAAAATAAAATTTACTGGATAGTAAATGACCATGTCTGTGAAGATATATCATCTTATATATAATGAAGCAGATAGACAATCAGTTAATAATTTAGGAATAAAGTTATTGAGTTAACTATAAAATTGTACTATTCCCTTAACTTCTAGAGAAGGATCAGATTTCCTCTTACTGTAACATTTTTCAGAAGGGTGTCAGTTTGGGTGAGATTCAATACAGGTGTCTACATGTGAGCAAGGCATCTTAGGACCACTTATGGTCTGGGCCTATCTAAACAACACATTCAGTGGCAACTAAGAAGTGCCTTGGCTTATTCTAAACCAGCTCTCTAATACTGGCTAACTGAACAGCTCTCCAGCTCCATTGAATATATGGGTTGTGACAGAGCCTAGACACTTAAATCTCCTCTAGACAGCTACAAAGAAATGGCTTAATCTGGAACCGATTTTCTTCTTTTGTGTAAACAAAAGTCTTACAGAATGTCTATGCCTGTTCAGGTGATTCAGATTCTATCTAAACACTAATATATTTAGGGGTAAAAAGAGTATTTATTTCACCCTCTAACCTAAAAATTCCCAGAATAAAATCTATACTGTTTATGCATCCAGTAGAACTTGAGCTGGAAAAACAGAATCATTCTTGTCTAGAATAAATTTACTAATTCTCTTCAGGTTTATTCTCACAGTCAGTTTCTGGAAAACCTCTATATGGTGAGGGATAAAAGCCTTGGTCTTTTGGATATATGTCTGAGTAAGCCACAGAGGGGTCTGAAAACCTCTTAAAGCAGAGCTTTGAAGACAGGCTATCATAAAATAATTGAGGCTGGAAGGGACCTCAGGAGCTCTCTAGCTTGCCTTATTGCTGAAAACAGGGTCAGCTGTGAGACCAGACCTAATTCTTCAGGGATTTTTCTAGTGAGATCTTGGAAATCTCTAAGTATGGATACTTTGAGTAACTTGTTCCACTACCTGACTGTCCTCCTGGCAAAAAACATTTGTCTTTCTATCAAGCCAGTATCCCTTTATTCCTGTTGTTTCTCATCCTCCAGCCATACACCACCACTCCAGGTCATGGGTAAAGATGTTAAAATATCCTATTGAAAAGATGCTGCAAATGCACAGGTGGAGAACTAGGTTTTGTAGGCCACCCTGTCCCTTCATAATTTAGGTTCCCTCTTGACAAAAGCCCATCTCCCTGCTAAGATGGTAGAATGTCAAGCAGAGAAGGCAACCTGATTTGTACAAGATTTCTGAGTGAGAGATATAGTGTATTATCTCTCTCCACTTTTAAAAGCTTTAATTGTGATGCCAAGAATGGCAAGAACTTATTTCTTTGCTCTTTACTCACTCAGGCCCAGCAGTTCCTGCCTCTCCTTGTCATACACTGTTCTTAGTCCTCCATTATAGCATATGTTACCATACTTACAACAAAATCCAGGATCTACATTACTGCTGATGATTGTCCTTATTTCATGGGGTTTTTTCTGTGCTCTCTTTGCCTTATCAATGTGTAACTAATATTCTCTTTCATAATTTCTCACTTCCTTGTCTTTCTCCATCTAATTCCCACTGATCTCCGCCCTGAAATGCCTTGAGGCATTTAAAGTAAGGTATTTCCATCAGTGAACATCAGTTTGTTTGAAAGCACTCCCTATAACTTGTGAACAGGGGCTTGAGAAATAATAAAATAATTTATAATTTTATTGCTGTTGAGAAAACCACAACAAATAAGACACAGCTGTTGAAGAAGTCACTCTGTCTCGTTTAAAATACTTACAATAGCTAGCCCATTTATGAAAAAGCACTCTCATGTCCCTTAGCTGTGTGGTCTGATTCAGATTCTCATGTGTTCTTAAAATCAAGTGTTGTTCACACTTCAGAAATAGATGTTCCCTCTTTTTCTTTTCTATGGCTAAGACTTTCCAGGACAACAGCCTAGCCTTTCAGACTGTGCAATGGAGCTCACTGAAATACTGATCATGTTTTACCTATTAAGTGAATAAATAAAGAGTTTTGGTGTCAAAGGGTGCTAATCTGGCAGCTTTCACCAGTGGTACAGTTAGCTGAAAAAATATATGCCTATGAACCAAATAGTATTAAAGTTTTCCATGAAGGTTTGTCACCTCCTTTGAACACTTGAAAAGAAGAACTATGTGGGGAAACTATTTAAAATCAGATTGAGTAAAAAGCTGCATATACTACATTTCAGGACATCATTTCCCCCCGTACAACAGAACTATTGTTTCTCAGTTTTTGTGGTGTGCTGATGTTTGTCCACAGTTTTCTTGTCAGAAAATCCTCATGCCGGCATCAAAATCGAACCAGACTCTTTCCTTTTAATAAGAAAAATCTATCCAGGTTTGCAATCCAGCTGCTTTTTATAAAAAGTATGTTACAATTAGTTTAAACCTAAATCATTTTGCCTTTGTCCCTGTGGGTCTTTGTATCATTTCTGCATTATCTTCCCACACCACACCACACCACAATTCCTTCTATTGTAAGTCTGCCCACAGCACCACAGGCTTTGTCCTGATCATGCTGATAATATGCAAACATTCCTGTTGCTAATTCTGATTTCAATTAAGTGATACAGAAGGAGACTCCAGGGCCTCAGACAAAGGTCTCCTCAGAGCTGTCTTTAGCGCACAGACTTTTATCCCACCAAGGTATTTTATTATTTTTGCAATGGGCTCCTCTGGACCCAGTTGCTTTTCATTTCTGGCTTCTCCTCTCCCCTCCTGAAATTTTGAACTGTTCAATGAGAGTCTAGGTAATTAAAAAAAAAAAAAAACAAAAAACACAAACCACCAGATAAAAAAAGGGTTAGAAAGCTCAGCAATTCACACAACAATCAAATTCTGTGTCTAGATTAGAAGAACAGCAATCAAGTTAATGTTATGACCATTAATAACATTCACATAACACAAGAAAAAACAATCTTATGTTAAGGCATAGAGTATGATTAGATTAATAATTGGAATATGATAGATTCTCAACCCAACTCACAGCACCAGAAAAAGGCCTAGAAGTAAGAAGCTTTACTTAAAATATCTTTGTTTCACAGGAATTACCACAGACAGGACAAATAGAACTATAAGCAAGTTACATAATCATCTCTAAATTATTAGAAACAATGATCACTTATTTGCCCTGATTATGTCAAGTGCTTGTAACCTGCAGCTTTTCAAAAGCTTAATATTGATGAGCTTAATTATCTCTGTTGTTCAGGTAAATACACTGACACTTGGAGTATGCAATAACCCCAGAAACACTCATGGAACTCAACTATTAGTCTTAGTTTTTGTTCATGGTCCCAGGATGCCTTCCCTTTGTGTTATCTACATTTTCTGTACTACTCAAGTAGTGAGCAATGATACAATGAAGGAATTAAGTTTAAGATTTTTGGAAGCTTTATGATAGAAACTTTAGACTTTGAATAACTTGCCTGAGTGCGATTAATGAAATTCCTGCTAAGAATCAGATACCTTTTTCAAATTTCTGTTCGTGTCTAAAATGACTCATCTGCACAGTAATTCTGCAGTGTTCCTTTGCCATCCAGTTCTAAAAGCTAACACACAGAGTCTCACACAAAGCTGAAAGTGGAACAACTCCTCTTTCCTGTTTATAGGTAAAATGTGATTTTCATCAAATACTTCAAGGCAATTTTCTTGTACATTTTTCTGAGAGTACAATTCAAAATATATTTATTAATACTTTAAACATTTCCTGTGGGAGAATGCTAATCATAGCTAAATCAAGTCATCCCTCCCACCACCTGCTGAAAGTGGAAAAAAAAAGTCAAGCAAAATGGAGCTCCATAAGTGCTGCTGGGGAGTAGTTCTTTCCCTATGACCAAGTGGGAAGGTTTCCAGTCACGCTTTCTGACGATGTAAGAACATTTCTCTGGTTTTCTGTTGGTTTTTTCTCCACATCTTTCGCGCACTCTTTTCTTTTACTTTTTCTTTTTTACCTCACATTCAAATTCTTTGGACCTTAACTCTATTGACTGATATGGCTCAAACCAATTGCCATAAACTGATGGACTTTTTATCTGTGTCATCATGTTCTAAAAGACACAGTATTAGGAATTGTTTACACGTGTCAATTCTTTAGATTTTCCTGAGGAGATTAAAATCAGTTCTCTGTATTGCTGAACTTCCAATTTAACGTTGTATATGTCTGCACTTTGTTGCTTTCTCATCGCCACTGGTAAACTCACTAGCATTGTAAAAATTCATGTGAAATTCACTTGAGCTGAATGACATTCAATTGTGCCTATATAATTTTCAGATATAACTACAATTTTGAAAATCTGTTGCCTGTACTCACCAGTACAGTAATTTCCTTTAAAATTATTTTCTAACAATTCTAACAACCTCATCTTTTTTATCACACTCTCTATTCTGACTCCTTTTGTTGAATCACTTTAGAACAGAAATCAGGAATTTTCATGATTTTAAGGCTAAATCTAGACATGCAACAAGTTAAAAAAACCCTAAGAAACAACCCCCAGAAATGTCCTCCTCCTCAACTACTTTGGGGATTAAAAATACCATTATTGTCAAGAGGAAATCTGGACTGGATAAAGGCCAGGAGGAAAGACAGAAGTAGGTTTTATATTGTATACACAGGGTATAGTACTATAACAGGCAGATTAAATATGTTCCTCCTTCTAATTACATCAAAGGAAAAATGTTCTTTGGCATGCAATTTTGCATTCCTGATCCTCCAGGATCAGGACCAGAGATACATGAGCAGGCAGGACTGTGATAAAATATGGAGTCAAATGATAAATTGTATTTACTCTGCACTTGTGACCATCTCTCCTGATCAGCTCACCAATCTGTCTTGCTTAGGGCTCTTTTTGACATTACAAGCCATAAGCAACTTCAAATACATTCCAATTTTCTTTTCTAAAGCAACATGTCATGTCCTTTCTTCCCAGAATTACCCTGACCCAAAACCTCTGGCAAAAATAATTCTCTTTTACATTAAAGACAGTTTTAAGGATCAATATTTTGTCACTGCTTCTGGATAATAGGTGTGGATTCATACATACAAAGCACATAATTTCTGAACTTTTATGAGAATTAGACTAATCACGATTTCAGGATGCAAAGAAAATATTTAGAAATTTGCCAAAATACTGTTTAAGTTTAAAAAAGCAAATATATGCAATAAAGTGTATGACCAAGCAGACTGAACATAATTTGTTAGGTGGTGGAGTGATAAAGCTGCAAATGATATGATAATCAACACATTTTGCCTTTGCTTTGAGTGGAAAAATATTCTTCAGTTTTTCTTGCTGTGGCTCACAGACAAAAATCCTAACTATTCATGCCACTATGTTCCTAATTCTGTGAAGGTGTTCAGAGGAGCTTTATATTAGCTTGAAATTGAGAATTCCGACTTCCAGATCAGTCTATGCACTTCCGTTTGGGCTAACAAATTGTTATGGTAATTGTGTAGCTGGAAATTGTGAGCCCTCTGGAAACAGAATCAGTGGGGACCTTTTGTTCCTTTCTGGTTTAGTTTGCTTATCTGTTATAAAGTTGAGACAAACAAGATTTTCGAAACATTTTGCAAAATCCTTTCTGAATTTGATGGGCTATTATATCAACTGTACAAGAGGGTATTTTCATGCAAAACACGGGCAGGTGTCCATTTAAGAGTAACTTTGTGTGTAGACCTCATGAATGTTTACCAATAAGCTTTCTCTTCATAAAATAATATGTTGCCTTTTATTACTAGCTTTGCATATAACATTGTGAAGCAGTGTTAATGTGAACTTTTAATACCACTTCATGCTGGATAAAACCTGTGTGTTACAAACCTGGTTAGTTCCACAGTATAATGTTTTAGCTTGTCTTAGCCACTTTAAGCAGCTTTTTAGCTAAACATGAAGTTTATCTCTGCTGCTGGGCTCAACAGAATGACTGGAACATACAAGACATATAAACAGCTGTGGATTTTCTATCTGAGAGAACATGTACAACACTATGCAATAACCTACATTATTTCTACCCATGGCTCATAAAATTTCATGAACACAGAATGTTTTATGAAGGTGAGTATAGTTAGATTACACAACAATATTTAATTCTCAGTGGTGCCACTACACATCATATCTGTGTGTAACTGTATGCTTTGAATATGTCTCTTTTGAAATCTGTGATTTGCTTGCCCCTCTTTTTTTCCCATCCAGATAAACTGGCTACTAAAAAGTCTGCTGCTTGCAACAAGAGGTAAATGACACCCCAGAAACAGTAATTCCTAAAAATGGTTTATCTAAGATTACCTGAAAATTAAATTTTAATCCTCTGATTTTAAACATCATCAGTTTAAATCTAGGAGAGTATTTAGCTCTCCATCCATGACTTTGATATTCAGATTCTTTTTCAAATTCCTTTCAGGCATTATCTACACTTACACATACAGGTTTCTTTGTTTTCACACCAAAGTTCAACAGAAGCTCATTCTGGGCAATGATAAAGACAATTTCATTGTCCCAGATTCCTGTAAAGGATGAACCACTGCACAGCACAGGAATTAAGGTCAGCTGTATAGAACAAATGGGGGGACAAAGGGGGAATATCATACTCTTCTTCCAATTCTGTAATAGCTGTCTTATGTTTAATTATATTTTAAGTAGTGTTCATACAATGAAAGTTAGGTGCTCAGATCTTATGAACCATGTTTTCTCTTTCCCAAGTTTCATCAAATGAGAACACAGATTGTGTGAGGTTTGTGTTATGGTAGCATTTTACTGGTCTAGGAAGAGATGCCATTAAGCAAATTTAAAAAAGAAAGTAAACTGCTAGTAGTCTAGTAAAAGGATGCCTTCCCACTTTTGCAGTTCACTTTGGTGAAAGAACAAGGCTTTTCTTTCTTGACATTGTGCTGATATAAAGGTACTTGACCATGGTCATCACTTAACAAGGTGCTGTTAAGGACCTAGTGAATTGTTGCTTCTAATAAATGCCTGTGTAGTTTATCAGCTAAGAGGTAGAGGACTGAGACAATGAGAAAGCAGAAATTTCAAGTAGTAGGTTAATTCCACAAAACATTATTTGTAAAGCATAAAGCTCAGTTCTAGAAACTAAGGAAAATTAAGCGTGTGATTAATGTGCTTTGTCTCTGAGAACACTACCAGATAGTCTTGAAGCAGGGACACATATATCTGGAAACTCAAGAATTCATGAAAACAGACACAAAAACCATATAAACAGTATGAAAATATTATATACAAAGTGTATTTGGATTTAGGAGCATTAAATCCCTTTGTTGGTGTGTTCGATAACCCACATTTCATTTCCTCACTGGTCCTTTTCACAATGACGATGGTAATGAGTAATTATATGAAGAGGTTCTGCATGTAGTGAAGGCCTTATTTGTTTTGAATAGAAAATTACAATATCTTCTATATTTACCTGAGAAGTTATTCCTAGAATTCAGAACTGTTCATTACATTTGCTGAATATCCTCTGTAATGTTTTACACAGACTATTTCTGCAGCAAACCAAGATTTCTACTCCTAGAAGGCAAAACAAAGGCTAAACAAAGAAACCATCTCCCATACTACTTTTTGCATTCTTTTATTATTCTTATATCTTCCCCACAATGCTATTTCCTCTGTCTTTTCTTTTCCTTCACAGTATCTTTTCTTCAAAGAGCAGTCCTTGCTGATCTGGTGGGGTTCAGATAATGAAAGAGTACAGAAAAAGCAAGCAAGAACTTGTAAGAAATTAGCACAACCTGGTTTATTGCTAAATATATAGGACTAACCTTCTTACAAGTGCTCTAGAAATCCCCACCAGCACCACCTGAAATAAATGTATGAATGACAGACTGCTCCATAAAATCCTGTAACTAAGCTTACAATCTTTGGCACCAACCATAAATTCAAAGTGTGAAATGGGATTAGTTCATTCCCAGTGAATTAGTGTCTGTGTTAATAGACTTCTAAATATATAATCATATAAATGCCAGTAAGAAAAATCTTAAACAGGCATTCGCTGTGCAGCTATTTCCAATGTAGACTCGGGAAACCAGCCAGGTTCATTCACCTTTGGGAGCAATGCTTCAGGCTTCTCCACAGTTAGACTTTCTGTTTAACATTCCAGGCAGAAAAACAGGCAGGTCATGGGTTTTATCAAGCTTTGTCAGGTCTTTAAAGCATCACAACTTCCTTAATTTTTTCTGTCTCACTCTTGGATTTTTTGTAAAGTAGAGTGCAGATGCCAAAAAGAGAGCCTACAGAGGGTGTTTGATTTGGACCACAGCCAACTTCTCAAACTTGGTAGGACAACATCTCATCCAGAGAGCTATACAGTTCTCTACAGGTAGAGAAAACAAGCTTCAGCATGCTTGGTTTCTTGAACTTGAGCCAGAACTGTCTGTGCCTAACTTGGCCAGCAAAATGGAGTTTTATTTTAAAAATGCACTTCAGAAAATCACAGACTTTGTTTGGAGAGCTCAAAACAACTGCTTTCTCTTGAAAGAGTGTCTGAAGCCTTAAGTTTTCAGTCTATGTGAGGCAGTCAGATGAGCTCTTTTGAGCTGCTTGAAAAGCTAGTCTACATTGAATGTTGAAATGTCGTGTTCCAAAATAGTTAAGCATCTGATTTCAGCCATAAAGTGCACTGCAGTTCATACAGAGCTAATGTCTTATCTATGGCTTCCTCCTTTTTGTTATATTTTATCTCATAAATATATATACAAACTTATCTGTATTTATACATTCAAATCAACATTAGAAAGTCTTCAGAAAGGAAATTCTAAATTACTAACTATTAATTACCTGATTATAAGTAGTGGCGGAGAAATCTAGATTATATATGTACCCCAGAGAGAATGAAATTAAGTGTGTAAACAGCTACCTGAAATACATCATTTTTATTTCTGTTTGAACTAGTAAATTATCTGTTTGTAAGGCAAATATTTTGCTGAATATTAAGCAAGTGAGGTTTGTGATTTAACTGTTAGGGGGTAAAATAACTAATAGAATGACAAGCAAAATGACACAGGATATAGGTTAAAAACTATTTACATAGTTTTCTAACTAAAATTTCTGAAAATTTTGTATACACATGATTCAGCTCTATTTCTATTTTACAGTCATTTACTATGTGAATATTTAAACACATATTGATGTCAGGAAAACAGTCTAATGAGAAAAACACTAACAAATACTACTAGTTTTACAAGCAGGAAATTCTAAATTACTAACTACTAAGTCCTTGATTATAAATATTAGGGGGGCAATCAAGTCTTTTCTTAGTCTTTTCTAAGATTCCGAGTTTTTTCTCCCCTAGAAACATACTACACGCATTGTCACAAAGCTATCCAGGGCAAAATTATTGATTAAGAATGAAATAAAATGCTATTCCCTTATAATAAATTGAGAAAACCTGTCATATCTAGATGCAGATATAAAAAACAGTCCTAACCTCTGAGAAATTACATCTAAAAGTCCTTATTTCTGTCCTCTGGCTGAAAATGAAGTCTAGTATGCATAGGTCAGGGACTGAAGTCAACAGTGGTAGGTGGCATGAACTAATCTGATTACTTGGTTCCAAAATCAAGGAAGCTTTTGCCAGTTTAAACACATTTTGGATAAATGTTTCTTTTGTCAACAAAGTCTTATGGTGTCTGTATTCAATTGTTCGATTTTTTAATTTAAGATATGAAGTATAATGTCACCAATAAAATAAAAATTAGCCGGTAAAATACATTTTTACTGGGAAAATATTTAATGTTTTCTACCAAATACAGTTTTTCACTTTTTAATACTCTTCTAATAAGGTTATCATCATTACATATCTTCTTTTTTTGAGAAATTAGAAGAAAATTTTGCTTTCCAGTCATGGAAAGACTAGCAGTCTTCACCAGTCTATCTAGCAGACATGATACAACAGAAATTCAGAGGCAATACTGTTGAAGTAGTTGCCTTTTTGAAAGTGAAATTTTGGGTCTCAATCTGTCATAGCAAGCACTTTATTTTGATGAAAATTTAATTTATGACACCTTTCTCAATGGAACAATCCTTAATCATTTTGAATTGCACTATTAGTCAAAACATTCAATGTCAGCATTCATTCTTTTGCACATTTTCTGATTCGGTGTGCTCCAAACAAATCTTTCAGTATTTTTCTGAATTCCCAGCTTCCACCAGCTGTTTCTACAACTCATACCCAGCCAGTGACAGATGGATAAACTAATAGTATGTCACAAAGAATAAGGAGCTTATTAAAGCTGTACTTTCTTTTCTTGTGTACAGAAGCACTATGGAGCTTCCTTAGGCTATGTAAGGAATAAATCAAAATAATCAAACGATGAAGGAATTAAGTGTATGTGAAGGCTCATGAAAAGGGACATCCTCAGAGATTTCCTAACCAGTCTCAGCCTCAGGAGTTTTCAGATGTCCCAGTGTCTCTTTAATCCCAGTCTCAGTCTTTAGCTATTTTTCTAGCATTAGTGAAACTCTATGCTTTACATTTAGTTAGAAAATGAGTCTGTGAGATATATTGCAATTAAAATATGAAGGTAAATAATTTCTTACCCAGTTCATTTATCCTTTGAAAAATTTTTAGATTAATACCTCTAAATTATTATCTTTCATCAAAATTTCAGTGTGTAGAGAATCACTTATTTTGAGAAGTTTAGATATCTGTAGTGATATGGCAGATTGAAATTTTCACAAATATAATTATATTCACAGAACTCCAAAGATATATCAGATTTCAGAAACTATATCAAGCTCAAGAATCTGCAAAACTGCTAGACAGTAAAAAAAATGGAAATGGAGAACAGAATAATAGAATCATTGGGTCATAGATATAGTCAAAGTAGATATAAAAATTAACAGGTTATGCTAGTACACTAGCATAACACGATCAATTATTGTAATATTAGATGACTTTCAGTGGCTTCTCTTACAGGATTTAAAGACCTGTATTACCTGTGTAGCTATTGCTTAATTGCTTTCAAGAAATATTTGAAAGATATTGTCCTTGTCCTTGTCCTTTAAAGACAAGGAAAGAAAAACAAGGATAAATTGACATCAAAAATATTCTATATGGACCAAGAGAAATCCTCTACGTTGTAAGCAAATCAATTCCATTTGTTTTCCTTTCCACTAATACATTTTCAATAAAGGTGTATTGCATCGTTACAGTTATTAAGTGATGGAGAGAATTTGGTGCTACATTAAGCTACGAAAGAAGTCAGATGCTTCAAATGGAACCAGGGAGCCAGCAGGCCGGATTGCAGAGGACACAGAAACAAGCTATGGCATTAGAAAACAAAAAAGAAATCATAAATACTTTTCTGTATGTTTTGTCATTTACTTAGATCAGATCACAGTCCCCTCCAGTGAATTTAAGAGGTCTGAAAATACTTGAGATAGAACATAATGCTGAAGGGTTTCACTAATAAACTAATAAAATATAGATGTGAAAGGATAAAGAATACAAAATGTGAGAGAGCTGTGGAGGAAGGGAAAATGTTCTTCCTCAGGCAATACATAACACAGTGAATAAAAGCTGAAGAGGACACAGAAATGACAGAAAAGAGGAAAGAAAATATCAGGTCATTGGCAATGCAACACACAATGTCTGGAGAATATCACAGATCAAAAAAAGTAAAATTGAGTCATAAATTGATTTGACACTATTGGTTTGCCTTTAATACTAAACCCATAAAGAGACCAAAGCCTCACCTGGCATAAATCAGTGATGGTTGGCTTGGATTCCAGTATCTCCAATTTTCACTAGGGGACATTCTGATTCCAAGGTTTTGGAAAAGAATTAAGGATTTGAAAATAAATAGAGTTGCAGCCAATTTGAATATTTCACTGCAGCCATCATTTGAAAAAAGTGATACCTTGGTATTGTCCATTACTTTGAATGTGAAAAAATACTCAGCAGTTCCAGTTTTTAAAAGACAAAAAACTAATTCCTGAGAGGAGAGGGCAGGATGCATGGCCCTTGAGGACAGGCTTCTTTAAAAGTAATTATTTTGGTGATTTCTGATGAAAGAGTGGGAATCACTGGAGACATACCTTGACTCTTGTCTCTCACTTTAACTTTCACTTGCTAGCTGTCTGAAATAAATATGAAAGGGCAGTACTCTCTCAGTCTCCAGAACGGGCAGTGTTGCTGAGCACTGAAAGGGTGATTCTGATTGTAGCTGCTCTGTAACTTCACTTATATCAAACCAGAGCAGCAGTACCCCAAACAGGACTATTACACTAGTCAGTCACAGAACAAGATGTAATAAAGAGCAGCTTTTGAGAGTGAAGTACCAGCTCTTAGGATAAGTTTCCTGATATTTTGTTCAGTCTTCAGTTTTGCTCAGTTTTCAATTTTTTCCAAGCACTGGTATTTCCTGTCTTGTGATAGCTGCTCTTCAATCTCCTAAGTCTCACCAGGACACTTTTCTTTATTTTGCAGACTGGTTGTAGGGAAAGGTTCAAACGTAGTGTTTTGTCCACTCATAACAGTGACTCCACGTGTGCAATCTTTCAGTGCTGTACTGATGTGACCATTGGTTTGTTCTGGAGCACAAATGGCCACAAAACAAAACTATTGCACTGCAAACTCACTGCAGCCCAGTCTTCAGCAGCTCTCCCACACAGAGCCAAAAGATTCTTCTATCCAGCAAATGTCCAGAAAAGTTATCAGCATCCTACTCTGCCTAGTATAAAAACACAGAATTATATGCTTATCAGACAGAGCTCTTCCTAACCAATTATCCCAGACCGCCTTTTAGAAAGTTGTTAACACTGATTAACTGGCTTTTTAATCAAAGTTGGATGGAAACCATAATATCTGCAAACAGGTAACCAGGTATTTTACAGTTAAAATTGTTAAAATAAAATTTTAAAAGAGTTAAAATAAAACTCCAAATAATAATTTTAAAAATTGGTCTTGCTTATTTCTCTGTAAAACCCTAATCTTTCTTTTAAATAATAAGCTCAGTTGTAAAATCCACCCCTTTTTTGCTACTACTTACACAATTTTACTGAAGTTCCTAAATATGTAAGGTGTCTTGGTGTCCATTTCCACTTTTTGCTGCGCGTTTCACACACTGTTTTTTAACTCCAGGAATAAAAGATGAACATGAATGAAATTGTAGCAATTTCATCTTAAATCACATTCTGGGTTCAAGATTTTTTGATCAACTGTTTTAAACTTTCAGGTGTTTAGCTGAGTAACTGAAGGTTTATAATTTGGAAGTGAAGGATGCCTGTGTAAAGCTCTTGAATCTCTTCCAAAGCAATGTGTTTAAACTGACTTTTTTCCTAACACAGGGTCTTTGATCATTTACTGGTGAGGATATACAAGGTAATAAATGTATCTTCCATCTGTTGCTAGCACCTGCCTACTGCAAAAAAACCAAAACAAACATAGAATTCTAGTGTTGTTTCCCCCTGTGTAATAATATAAGTTAAGCTTTTATGGAAAATAAAGTATTCACAAATGCAGTTCATGTATCCTTTCATCACTTAGATCTTTCAAGGCAGAGTCTTGGACTGAATAAATGAATGATGGGACAATAAATGGAACAATAAAAGTTAAATAATATGCTCTCATAAAATCAAATCTTATTTTATTTACCTGCAGCTTGCCCTATGCTTAAGTAGATTTTTATGTTTAGACACTGAAGGGGTATTCAGAATAGTTTCACTGTGAGGAGGACCCAGCAGTGGAGCAGGTTGCTCAGAGAGGTGGTGCAGTTCCAATCTTTGAAGGTTTTCAAGACCTGATTGGACAAAACTCTGAGCAACATAGCTGGCCCTGCTTAAAGCAAGAAAGTGAGATGGAGAGATCCTGAGCTCCCTTCGAACCTCAGCTGTTCATCAGCTTTGTGAATTGTCTGTAAGGCAGTGCACGCAATAGTAGCAACATTTTTGCATTTAGGTCAAACCTTCTAATCCTTGTTTAAAGAAATGCATTAACTAGAAGTCAGAACAAGTTATCTTTTAGCATCCTGCATGATTGAAAAAGGGTGGTCAAGGTTCAGAACTACCTACAAGATTTAATTCATGTTGGCTTACTGGGGCACCTACCTTTACTTCATTTTTTAGTTTGTTGTGTTACATTGGTAACATGGTACTTGCTTCAGAGGGGGGAATTTTTGATGGGCCCTTTCTATTCTGTTAACTTTTATTTTGTCTCTCCTTTTTGCAATATGCTCAAGTTGTACTGTTTTAGTTTCTCTCATCCTGTCCACATAATTCAGTAAGATTCAATGGATTAACTTATACATATTTGAGTTCAGCTGCTGGACACATTTCAGGTCCTTATGTTGTTCCTCAAAAGGTTTGTTTGATTTGGGTTTTTTTGACATTCAAAGAAACAATTGGAGACAGGATGTCTAGAAAAAGCACCAACTTTAGTAAGTCAGCCTATGTCTTGATGCTGCAACTGAGCTTTCTAATTACTGCAAAGTCCAAATAGTTGGTCCTGTTTTCAATACCATACCTTAACAATATTCTGGTGTATTGGTTTACCTCCTCCCTACCATAAAGAAAATCAGTGGGCATCACACTGAAATAGTATCCTAAAGCAATTTGTAATGAAATATTCCTGTTGTGTGCAATCACACAATTCTGTAAATAGGTAGAACTGCAATATCAAGAACTGACACTATACCAAGTAAAATTCAGCTCATGCAAAATCTCTTCTCCCCTCTGAAGTTTACTTGGTTCAGAGTGTTTCTCCAGCAGACACAGTACTGGTGATTAATATATCAACCTCACAGTATGAGAGTTGATTTAGTTATGAAATACATGAAAGTTATACAAATGTTGCTGCCTTAAACTCTTCATTTAACATTTCTCCATATGGCAGATGAGCCGCAAAATCTGGTGTAAAGATTCTGATTTATTGATATATTTCATTCCACAAATGGAATTTGTAGCAGGTGTGATTGAAAGTCAAGGAAGCATGAGGAAAGCAAATTAAATCTGTATGCTGCATGCCACATAATGCCAGTTTCCAGTGCTTACTCTGGAACAAATTGCATGAGATTGTGTAAAAAAAATATATTGGAAATATAAGGGCATATAGTCCATTCTTTTTGAAGAAATCCAAGTGAAAAAAAAAGCCATCAGAGAAGATTCAATTAATAGAATATTTGGTCATTTTTAGAAAACATTGAAATATCTCTTCTATAATAGGAAAAAATAATCTGAAGTGTCAAAGCTCTGTCCTTTCTTTAATATCATTCTCAAAGTTATGTTCAGTCAGGCCAGGTTGAATGGGGCTCTGAGCAATTTGGTCTAATGGAAGGTGTCCTTGGTCATGGCAGGTGAGTTGGATTAGATGCTCTTTAAGTTCCGTTCCAACTTAAACCATTATATGATTCTATGGGTTCTATAGTTGCAAAAACTTTACACTGACAGAACAAAATAGGAATCTTCAAAGTATTAAAACCCTGAAAGATATTGAAGCAGCTATCATAAGGTTAATTTTCACCTCTCATATTAGTGACATCACACACCAGGATCAATCTGAAAGCTTTTAGGTGAGCTTTCATGGTGCCCAAGTTACAGTTCTTGCTGTGATTTGTACTCCTGAGCAACCTTTTTTTTCTGATTATTCATGGAGCCTTCAAAAACTATCTAAGCCAGTTGATATTTTAAGCGTGCAGCACTTCTCATTCCAGCACCAAAGATAGGCCTGAGTGAGAAAGCAAGTTGTATTTGTAGCTTCATTATCACTCCAGAATTTTGCTATCTTCAAATCTAGTTTCACACAAAGAAAAATATGCACTAATCTCACATATGAATTGTGATTGCCAAAATGTGCTTTAAGAGTGGAATGTACGACTCAACACGGCTAGAAGATTCATGCTGGAGCAATTCTTTTTCATATATTGTAGCTGGAGTCAGCTTTGCGTGAGAAAGTGAGTTGATTGAGTGGCCAGTCAGACCTGGAGAAAAAAAAGTAGACATCTGTGCCTGTCAGCCTGTATATGAGAGTCAAAAGCCAGCACAACTGAGTTTGAAAACAGGGGACCAAGTTATGAGAAAACTTTGTTTTCATTATGTCCAACCTCCTGCTACCCACTAGTGTCCTATCTGACCTCTGATAGCAGCACTGATGGAGCTTTCACAACCTCCCTCAGGAGTTTAGCCATTTGGCCCATACAGCTCAAAATCTTTTCTTAATGTCTAGCCTAAACATTTCCTTCCTTAGCCTCAGGTCACTGATCCTTGTCCTACATCTTCTGAGACTGTGAATAATTTCCTGCATTCAATTTCCACTGCTGTATCGAAGTCATGAGACTGAGAACAAGAAAAGACAGAAAAAAAGCAAAAAAAAAGGTCTCTCTAGTCTAAACCTGCCTCCACTTCAGTTTTCCCACAGACTGTGAGTTACAACAGAATTATCAAGGTTTTTCATACTTTCAGTTTTATCAGAAAGTTGTAAAGATCAGACTATTGTATAGTACTATTAAAGTAACACTACCCTGGATTAAACAAAAACAATCTATAGATGAGGCCCATCAAGCACTGACAAGGAGCCTTTTCCTTTTTTTCTCTTTCCAGTTACTGGAGGGGAGCCAGACAGACAAATATACTCTAGTCTAAAAGAGTTTTTAATGAAAAATCTTTGCAATGTAAACTTGAACACTGCTGTTAAGGCTAAAAACGAAGATAAAGTACTCTGTCATGAATTTATGTGAGGCAATTAAAATTCATTTCCACATTGTATAAACAGATGACAAACTGGTTGTTTCAAAAAATAACACAGGGATGAATTGAACTACAAAGCTTAAAGAATTAACCATTTGCATTAGGATGCCAAGGGCTATGGAAATCTGAGTCAGATCACAGAGGTAATGAACCACTGGGCATACTTCATTATTCATGACAGTGGACTCACAGTTGGGGAAATACCATAAAACATAGATCACTAATACCTGATATCACTATCTGCTACCCTCCTTACCCCCCCAAGGAAAAAAAAAAAGAAAAAGAACAAAAGAGCATTCAAAAAAATCACATCCAGTGATTCTGTGATTCTATGAATTGCAGTTAATAAATGTTTGTTATTTATCTGGCATTTTACTTGAAATATTTAATCTGTTTCAAAACTCTATAAAGTATTTGAAGCAGCAAAAAAAACTAACCACACCTGAACAGAAAACAAGTTTTCATAGACAGTTGGGCTTCTTCTGTTTGTGTGATATTGCCTGAGCCCATCCCATGTAGGATCAATGTATCAGAGTGCAACTGTTTCATTTAAAGGAAAAAAAAAAAGAAAGCATAAAAGGTGAAAAATTTTGGCTTATTATCCTCACTGTATTCTGGGGCTGTGGTACTAATATAACTTTGTGGTACATACATTTTCCATTGCTTTGGTTTTATTATGGTAGATAGCCACTACAACTGAACAGGGCAAAACATTATCACAATTTAAATTTTCATGAAGTGCAGAAGCACTTACACTTCATGCCTAATGTTTAAGTTACTATGACAGATAATTTTCCTTCACAAAGATCTGTTATACAGGACCCAACTCAGAAATTTCAACTAGTTTCCTCACCCATCTCCATCAGGACCCATGGCATAAGTTTACTCAGCCTGTTTCTAAACTTGTTAAAATGTTGATAAGGTATCTGTGGAGATGTACTGTGAGAGAAAAATCCTCCAGAATTTATTTGGTTATGGTGATTAGATAGTTGTTTAAACCTATTTGTTTATGATTATCTATTTCCATTCATTCAAAAAGAGAGTGTTTGTTATTAAAAAAAGAAAGAAAGAAAATCCAAACCTACTTCCCCAGCAAACTTGAAACCTGAATGAGGAGAAATTCACACTTAACAATGATAAATCATTTCGAGCCTATGTATTATACTGTATTTTACATTAAGTCTGACAGGATTAGATCTATAACTGTTTAAGTGTACCAGGCAAAAATAAAGAGGAAACATATCATATGTGAGTGCAAACGTATTTTGTCCTTGATGGGAAATAGGACTGAGGTATTTGAGACAGTGTTTTGATACTGAATAAAATTTTATCTTTTAGAACATCTAGGTTCTTCAATTTAATACACTTGTTGGCTTTCCATGACACTTGACACCTTATCACAGAAGAGTTGAACATAACTGTTTCAGATCTTATACAAGAGGTTTACCATTTTAATATGAATCATATCTACCTCCATATATACCACTGACATCAAAGAGAAAAACATCTTTATTTCTAACTAAGATGAAAATGGTAAATTAGCCATATTGAAACTGCTTTTGGATGCATTCTCAGTTAAGCTGTGAGCAGGATAGAGTCTGTAGTGCACAAATTAAGCCTATAAGTTAGAGACTTTGTCTTTCCTGTAGTTTATTTTGTTTTGTTTGTTGTTACTTTTTTGTGAGTGCTTAAGTTCCAGTTTGAAGAGACAAGATATTTTTCAAAAATCTATAGTTTATACTGAGCGTATGGGAACATCTTCTGTATCGAGCTTTTCTTTTGCACCTTTGCCTCAAAGTAATAATGAGTATGAGAGACAGCTGGATGTTGTTCATTGTTTTCTCTAGCGAGAAAGGATGGAAGCAACATTGCTCAAAAAATCAACTTTCTTCTGATGCCTGAAGAGCAAAGAGGAAACCTTACACTGATTGCAAATGGAGTGTCTTCAGATATTTCTTTCCCCTCGTGTTACACCCAGACTGTAATAACTGACCACAATAACACCATCGGGAGTGGAAAATGATGAAGCAGCTAAGATAACATTTCCTAAACCAGTTTAGACATTCATGGTTACTCCAAAGATTATTTTAGATTTGCTAGTCTGAGATCTGCTTTATTACACTTACAAGGGTGACCTTTAAAATAACATATTTGCTACCAAAAAAAAAAAAAAAAAANAAAAAAAAAAGAAAAAAAGGAAAGGGACTATTTAACCTGAATTTATTGCCTATAAAGTCACTTTCCAGCAAGAATCCTGATTACAATTAAATAACCCACCAAAATCAAACAGTTTACCCGTGATCAATTTAATGTGGTAGTAACAACCTAATAATGGGCAAAACCACATTCAAGGTTTGTGATATTATCAGGAAAATCTGCATGGAAACTAACATTCAACGATGCATAACACATAAGGATAAATGAACAAAATATTTATAAAATCAACATTTTCCAATGTTTATTTTTTTGGAGAACAGTCATGTCATCTATTATAAACCTTCAATCTGAGATACAACTAGTATAATCTTAGTCCAGATATGCATGACAGAACACGACTGCAGACTCTAGAGACTTATAGCAATAGGAGTTAGGCTAGGTTGCACAATCAAATACTGTTTGCACCCACTTTTTGTCCCACATTAGAAAGCAGAAATAGTCACATACAGCTTTAAGAAGAAGAAATCCTTGTAGAGGGAACTGTAGTTGCATTTATGGATATTGCACAGATACATATAGAAACAAAGAGAATCTGAGCTGGAGGATAACCTGAAATAAAGCTTCAGGGGCAGAGAAGCAGACTGAGGAAACAATCTACATTCCTCCCTTCATCATCAATATTAGCCCTTCCTATGTTTTCATTGTCCTTTCCAAAAAGAAGCACAAAGCTGTCTTATCTTCTAGCTGTTCTTCCATTGTGTTGTTGAATGATATTTTATTTCCAATATTTTAATTTTTATTCATAATATTCTTCTACTGTTTTATTATGCATTAATAATTGCAGAAGTTTTTGGTAACAATGGTTTCATAGCAGTACAACACAGTAAGTGAAACACTTCTCACAAAAGCTCCAATGGTGCCTGTAAATTAAACTGTATTATATTATCTATTTCAGATTCTACTTGTGTTTGAGAAAGGGTCCTTCAGGATCTACCTGATGCCTGATGCTGAACAGTGGTCACTGCAACTTGGTTTTCCTGCAGCAGTTCCACCCTTTTCACCTTAAATGTTATCCCTATCTTTCTATAATGCATTCATTTTCTCCATTATGTGCTAGTATAACTTGTTGAAAAGGTAACTATAACTTACTTTGTAGGGACAAATAAAACCAAATTGCCTTGCTCAGCCTGCTCCAAAATTAAGATCATCCCACACTCCTCATGCAGCAGAGCTGAGAGTAACTAAATTCCAATTTTAGCATTTCCATACACTTAGATGAACAGGCACAGTGAAACTGTGATGCCTTTGACAGCACAGCCCATTCATGGATCCACAGCCCTCCCACTCCACATCAGCAGCTCCATCAGAGCAGCTGCTGTTTCAGGAGAAGGAAGAGTATAAACGGATCAAGGAGGATGCTGCAGTCAGTCCAGAGAGCTCACAGAAGACTGGGGTCAACATTCCTGTTCTGAGCTGCTTCTCCCTCTTTGTTCCAGTTGTGTAATATAACACCACCTCTTTGCCAAATTGTGGGCAGGCACAAGATGGAAGCACTTGACCACTGAAGTGGCATTTAGACACAGATTTTACTCCAAGGTCAGAGCTTCACGGGGGACTGTCCTCATTTCTTAAGACAGGAATTAAATTAATCGTGTTTTGTGCAAAGATTCCTAGCTGCGTTATTAAATTAATTTCCAGTACTAATGTTAGGCAATTTTACTTGTTAAAAACAATAGAAATTAAGAGAAAAGCTAACCTCAAACAGTAGTGAAGAACATATAGTATGTTATTGGCAAAGGTTTCATGGCAGAGATTTATTTTTACTGTGCATTTCAAGCAGGTTGCTTTTTTTTCTTTCATTCTTCATGTTTCTTCCATGTTGTTTGCATTTACCAATAATACTTTCCAAAAGCTTTGATATTTAATAAGTTTTAAATTAGCATAATTTATTGCAGAATCTGATGTTAAATTCCTGGATTTTGTTCTTTGTGTGCTGTAAACATAACTCTGTAGACACACATGCCTGTACAGGATGGACCTGGAGAGCTCCCAGTCCTTCCAGATCACACAGGTCAGCTCAGGTCGATTTTAAGTGCAACACATCTTTGAAGTTAGCTCAGTGTGCTCTACAGTGCACTTACACACACCACAGATGAGTAGTTCCTGGTGGAAAAAAAATAGCCTGAAAAACAAGAAAGCAAGCTGGAAATACGACATCAATAAACCATGACCTATCTGGGATATTTTCAGCCAAATAAATGTGTTTCATTCTGTACCATGTGACTGTGTCTGTCTCCACAGTTTTTGCATGTTTTCAGTCCACATCCTCTATTTTTATGCATGGTAGGGTAATGCAGATATCTCATATTTCCCATATTGTCCAACACAGAATCTGCTTCTTTTTGCACATACCATGGAACTGTTATTTTCTTTGTTTAGTTCCCATGTTTTCTGGTTTCCATCTCCTTCTGCTCCTAAAATGTAAGTTAGCCTCTTACCTAGATTCTCCTATTAAATGATTGATTTCATGAAGTGGCACAGGGAGCAATAATGTAATCCAGTGGATGGAGGAAAAAAAATAATTCAAGCTGGTCTCAGCTATACTAGGAGACAAAAAGGAAAATATGTTGAATTCCAAAGCATTCATATCTGTCATTCCTCAGGCCAGGTTTCCAAAGAGTGGGGAACTTAATATATTTCAAAACAATTGTCTGCCAGTGTGGCTGCCCACTGTTCTTCCTGCTCCACCACACTTGTCAAACACAAAATGCTCTTTAAGTTTTTTTGATATTACACTTCAAAAACATAAAGTTTTTGCTATTAGTTACAGCAGGTGTAGCAGCCCTGAGCTTTACAAGAAAAATTAATTATGGTTAATAGTAGCAGAAAATAGACCAGTGAAATAGTAATGGGTACCTAAGGGAGGATTGGCTTGACTTCATTTTGATCGTGAAGTTGGGATTTATGAAATGAATAGGTATAATTTTTGTGAAGTCAGCTAAAAATGTTAATCTTTATTTTACTCTGAAGGTGCATTTAAGAAAAGAAAAAAAAGCATGTTCTCACTTGAAGTTCACTCCCCTGCAGTGACATTCAAGGGGAGAAAAAGGCTTAATCACCAAGAAAGTAAAGCTTTAAAGAATTCAGTTATGTATGTATTATTCACAAAAACACAGTCAGTGATTTCATAAGCAACCAGACAATTAAGGAGTTCAACAAAAACTCAATAGGGACTTTTAACAGGGTCAAAGATTGGATTTTTAAAAAGGTTCTGAGTCACAACTTCCTCAGCTGCTTTCTTCATGGGAAAGAAAGGGAAAAAGAAAGAGAGAGGGTGAGGGACTGAGAAGGGAAGGCAATAAGAAAGAGAGTGAGGGAGGAATAAAAACATATATAAAAAGCAAAATTTCCTTACTGGAAGATTTATATTATGGAAATTAAAAATAAAAATCTTCATATGAGACTAATTGTGATGTTCTGCACCTTTAGTTATACAGCTGACTGAACTAGAAAATTAAATATTTCATAAATTTAAATTATTGACTAGTTTCTTGGAAATAATTTAAATGTTAAAAAGGAAATTGAAAGAAAAAAACACTCATCTTTTTAAATTTGCATGATATTTTTCTCTTTCTAAAGCAATATACATCAGAAATAAACTCATTCCAAGGGATCTCATCCTTTCATTTCTTCTTGCTCTGATAATAAAACCAATAACAGTCTGTGATCCAAGATTGCAAATTGTGACTGAAAATGTCTGGGCTGAGGGTTTGTAACTACTCTTTCTGGACTTTTCAGGTTATTGGTGGCGCGTGCACTTTGAGTTTTACGGAGCGCAGTGTAATAGTCCTTTCCTCCCTGGAGATAACTGTGAAGTGATAGGAATTGCTGCACGTGACCTGATGCTGCTAACACCAGCTAGAGGAACGGAGCTCTGCCTTAGAGGTTAGACCACCAGCAGTACAAATGAGATAGAGGAATCAAAATAACTATGAGAAAGGAAACAGGTGAGCAAAACCTGAAATAGAAAAAAAAAAAAAAAGGAGACAAAAGGTGCAGATGCCTTCTAATGGATACTCTAAAACATCTCTTCCCCTCCAGACCTGCAGTCTAGCACAGTCTATGTAATGCACAATACAGGGTTGGGGGGTTGCTGTTTTATTTATTTTTTTGACTTATTTTTAAATGCCTAGTTTCCATGATCTATTACTATGACTGATGTGTCTTATTTTGATGTGCAAATCTAGGTATTTCACATGATCACCTGGATTATTTTTTTTTAGGATATTCTGCCCATTTGCTAATTCTGCTTGACTTTATCATTCTTTTGCCAGAACCCTCTTAACTTTCCACTTGGAAAACCTTTAATTTTATTATTTAGGTGCCTAACACTGAAGGTAGTTGCAACTTTAGTTTTCACTATGGGATATGGATGAAGATTAATGGGTTACTAGCTGATAATGTTTTTACTTTTGAGTAGTAACTGTCTGTCAGATCTGTTGATGAAGGACATTACTCTCTTATCAACATCATTTTCCCTTTTAGAAAGGGAAAATTTAAAGCAGTTATCAGGGTGGCTAAAAAGGGATCTATAAATCCTCAGCTAGTATAAACTAGGTGTGTAGTCAAACAGGGTTAGAATTTTGACTTGAAACTAATTTTGGATTTAGCTGAAATGTGTTGTTTAAAATTTATATAGTCTGCTAACTTGCTGTGCACAAAAGCCTGCAAAAACGTCAGATTCAAGGTTACTTAAGAAAGGAATGAGTAGAAAGAAGAAAGAAGCATTGCCATGTAACCAAGAGAAATGTGCCCCCATGCCCCCCATCCCTTTCTGAAGCCACAGCCTTAATCAACCCTTCTTGAGGGATCCCCTGCATTGTGTCATAACACTGGTTCTGACACCTCACATGCACACAGATGTCTGCAATGTGTTTTGATGTCTGGTACCTCTGGAGACACAGAGCAGAGCAGCAGGCGTGGTACCTCTTCCAAACTGAGGAATTAATTTGTGTTACTTTCTCTACATGGCTGTTTTTCATAATTTTGACAAATGGTTATCACTGGTGATCACAACTTCTTGCTGACATTCATCTCATAAAAATTACACCACTTGCATTTTCTTCATAACTTTATGGTATCAGCTGGCTGGTGAAACTGTTTAGCCAGCTACTGGTTTTGCTTCCCAGGCCTGTGTCAGCAAGTATTTCATTGCAAATTCGTGAAGATGAGTGATTTTAACTGGTGGCTGAGAAGTTGTTATTCTTAAAGCCATTGAAGCAAGGACTTCACCACAAACCAGTTGTTTAATTAATTTTACGAGGACCTGGATGGTTTTAGCAACCCAGACTTTGTACTCCCACAGCCATAATGCAATCAGTAGCCAAAAGAGTTTGCTTAATGTTAGTTCAAAAATCACTGATCAAACTGTAGTCTCTAACCGTCAAAATTTCAAACAAAATGCTCCTACCCCATAATGCTAAAAAAAGTTATGACACTACAGGGTCAAAAAACCTCCTAATTAACACTACTGTCTACTTAGGATTTTAAAGGTATGTTAAAAGGCAAAAGGCAAAGAACTGAATGGATGCTACATTGAGGATGGTTATTCTGGAATTTAAGAAAATGCACTTCAAGCAGTGACAATGTAGGTAACTTTACAGATTTTGTCTGTGGCTGAACTTAATATAAGAAATTAATATGCAATGGCTCAGACCAGCTGCTGCACTTATTACAGGTGCATTAGTAACATGTTTTGCTACTTAAGTTTAACATTTCTATTTCTCTCCCAGCCCAGAGTATTTCCTATAGCTTGATGAAAAATCTGGTTATCCAGAGGTCAGCCAAATAGATTTCTAGGACCAATCACAACAGTATGATGTAGACAGATAAACAGGCAATATTCTCGATGTATGGAAAGTTTCAAATGTGTATCTCACTACAGAAAAGCAAGCCTAGCTCTCTTCTCTCCTGGGAAACATACATATAGCCTTTTACATTATATTCCTCACTAAAATCAGCTTAAAAATTGCATATGAAAATAATGTTAAGAATATAAACATAACACCAATACTTTGTACAAGATTTTAATGAAAGTATGAAAAGCTAAAAGCATTGGACAGCTTTTCTTCAATGCTCATTCATAATGGCTTTAATATAGGTTTTGATCATCACTGTTATTCAGGGGCAAGTAAGGACATCTTAGGAATGAAAAACCTAGTAAAGAAAAACACCCATGGTGCTATGTCTTGCAAGGAAACTTCTCCTGGCAAGTTCAGAACTAGAGGAGAGTGTCTCACAAGCACAACTTCACCTTCTTTTGAGCTGCTTACTTACATTTCCTTCCAGACAAGGTGAGGAGTTCACTTTCAGTAATTGCTAAGAACCACAGAGGTGAAAAGAAAAAAATAGGAGCAAAACAAAGAATATGAGAATGGCATAAGAATCTGGAACAGCTACCAAAATGGTAATCAGAGCTCTAAACAAACAGTTTTACACAGACAGCTTTAAGTGCCAAGCAGTAAAATAGCTCAGAGACACATTTGTTCAGTTCATTTTCTCTTATTAGGGCAGAACCTGAGAAGTGGTGAATGAATTCCTTGTATCGCTTTGTTTGCATGCTTGACTTTTGCTTTATTTATTAAATTGTCCTTATCTTAACCCATGAGTTTTTTTACTTCTACTCTTCTGATTGTCTTCCACATTGTTAGGATCCAGTTTAAACCCAGAAAAGCAAAGAAAGCTAAATCTCTGTGTATAAACTGGAAAGAACTTTGAAGGTTCAAAATATACCCAAAAACAAGATTAAAACCAAATGAGGTTAGACGTTGGTGCCAAAAAATTAATGTATTTTATTGAATAGTAAAAGAGGCAGAGAGAAAGAAAGAGAAAAGAAAGAGAGAAAAAGATAGAAAAATAAGTGTGCATGGGGGGTGGGGGGACAGGGAGAGAGTGACAGGGATTAGGTGGAAGGATGTCACCCATCTGAGGGTCCCAAAGATGTCTCGTTTCTCCCCTCTGGTCTTCTTGGTGGCGAGGGTCCCCTGTCACTGCTGCCATGCAGCGCCACATGCTGCCACACACTGCCACATGCCAAAGAGCACAAAATTCAGTGCATTTATAGACACTTTGGGCCAGGTGGAAATGTCCTCGTGCCCCTGTTGCAGGGGGCCGCTTTGACACTGTCCCTTGCAACACTGAGGCCCTGTTGGATGATCTTGGGTGCTCTGGTGCAGGGTCTGGGCACCCTTTGGGGGGGCCCTTTGATGGGCCACATCCCCCCCTCTGCTGAGGACAAGCTTTCCCCCAGTGAAGGGTCTGCCCAGCAGAGGATGGGCAATACTGGGCCTCTGACCAGTGGTTTTCCAACACACATCCAAAGCCTCTCTCCCCCACCCTTTGGTGCCGGGGCCGGTTCCAGCCTGGCACTGATAGCCCTGGGGCTGTCATCTCCTCCCTGAAGGTGGTAGGCTTGTACTTTGTGAATGCCCCCACCCCTGAGTTGTTACTTTATTCTATCTCCACCAGTGAATGATGTAGGGCCTCACTTTGAAGGCCTATTCAGGGTGTGGTGGTATTCATTGCAGCCTTCGTAATAGAGTTCTGCTATAATAGGCAAAAGCCTTTCATGAAAATATTTAAGTCATAAACTATAATATTTCAGTCTCTGACACACATCCCATCAGTGGAAGTGAGCGAGCAGCTCTGTAGTTCTCATTTGTGGGGTGGGGTTAAACCATGACTGTCTTATTTATCTAAGTTTTTTTATAGTTAGAATTATTTTTATGAGTCATAAAATCTACATTTTAAGACCCTGTTTCAGAATGATACTTTTAAATCTGTGAGAAGTTTTGTGACATTAACTTTTAAGTAAAATATTTATTATATTTCTCATTTAAAGTGCCACAGTATTACCACCTGATAACCACACTAGCAGCTTTAAAAATACATAATTTCACCACAATTGCTAAACAGTGAAACAGTGAAATCAAATGTGTTCCTCAGGCATTCAAATGTAACTCTTTGCCTGAATATAGAGAAAACCTTTCTGCCTCCACCCTTGCAGAAAAGCACCACAATATTATGAAGCTATTTATTCAAATTGCAGAGTTCAGTCACAAATTTTATGAAAATTAGTGGGGTCAACAAAAGACTAAATTCTGATATTTACATGCATAAAAATATAAAATTTTTCAACATCAAGTCTACCAATATCAAAAAAGCATCAAACAATTCATAACGCAATGCTTAATACAATAGTTTTGAAACTATTACAGAGTAAAATGACTATGGGCAATTATTTGAGTAGCAGAAAATATCACAGGAAAAACCCCATTTGTGTAGCAAAGCACTTAATGTAAAATTTGTTTAATATTTTTAAAGGCAGTATTGTTGTAATGTTGAGTCAGGTATTGGCTGATATGTGAAAATTTAATAAATTTGTACTTGGGGATTGTAAGACTCAGAATCAGTTTCTCCTATGAAGGTTAGAAGTGGGAAAGATGATGGGAAATAGTATTGGATAGGTTCAATTATTTTTTTTGTTTCAGTCCTCCTATGATTGTAGCCAGCCTTTGAGTAGTTATAGGTTGTCCAAGAATATCTGCACCCACACAGAACTTATAACCAACATTTTCCAGTAAGCTTACTGAAGTAAATCTAACGAATGTAAAACACTGTAAAACACCAAGTGTGGTAGTTATGCTGTCTCACAGAAAGACTGCAGAATTTTTCAAGGTCATCATTCCCATGTCCATAGTACCTGAGAATTTGCTAAACCAGAACAGCTGCCGCCCTTCTCCCTCCATTTGGATTAGATTAATAAAGGGCAAATCACAAACATCGATCCAGTCCTCTGTGTCTCAAACATGAACCTCCATAACTAAGCTAATGTAACCACTATCATCTCATATTCAGTGATAATGAACAAAAATCAATTACAAAATTTACTCCTGCAGCACTTGAATCTTAAAACATCTTTCATTTTTTGCAAGACAGATTTGAAAGACCTTTTTAGTTCCAGCTGGTTAGAGATCTTCTAATTTCCAATTCTAACTTTATACTTGAGTGTCTCCTATACTTTGCTTTGGTCAGGTATCTGTACTGACTTTTAGGTTTAAGTAGGTTCAATTATTCCTTCCTTCACATCTACCCCTTCACATCTGAATGAATTAGTCAACCCCAAATCCATTATATTTTTCTTTTCTAGCTGAGGCTGTGTAAGCTGAGTTCTAAACCTCTCTTGCTCAGATAAATATTGCATCCCCCTAATTACCATGATAGCTGTTTCCTATACCTGCTCCTTTATTATGCTAATCTTTCTTGAAAATAGGTGACCAGAATTGTATGTACCATTCCGAACAAGGTCTTAATCAGTGCCTTGTAAAATGAAATTAGTATTAACCTGGCTCTGCTTAAAACATTGTTTAATCTTTTCCAGAATTTCACAATCCTCTTTTACTATTTAAGCACCACAGTTATTTGGCCACTTATTATGTCCTCACTTGTTATGTTCTCAGTTAATAAAAAGAAAAGTATTGTTCTTAAATTTATGTTTTATGTAAACTCATTGAATTTTCATTATTTAAGGGATAATGTTGTGTTGAAAGAATTGTTAATGTATAACATAAATAGTACTTTTTCTGGTTTATCGATAGGTTACTTGTCTATAAAATATGAAAATAAAAACTTATCTCAATATCAAGGAAATAGTGTTTTGAAGATATTCCAGTCCATTTCCTGATGAGAATGGAATTGCATCCATTCTCACAGAGTAAGATTTTTTTTCAGAAGAAACAGGGGATAAGGAAAAAAAGCCAGGAATCTTCAAAATAATAGACAAATAATAAACTATTAAATATACCATACAATTCTTAATGCATTCCTAGATTGCAGAATGACCTTAAAGTGACTGCAAATATTCCACTGTTTTAGGTGAAGTATGGGTGACTTCGCCACCTAAGGGTTTGGAAAGCCTGTTAAAGGCTGGTGACATCCCAGCAATGACTTTTCTCACTTCCAGAGATCATGAGAGACAGATATATCTTGCTCTGCAAGGAAGGGGAGTACAAGCTTGACACTGTATAAACTTCTGAGCTAGAGTATCTGTCAACTTAACACTCCTTTGAATGACTGGCATGACACTAATGAGGCAAAAGAAGTACATGATTAATTAAAGGACAGTGTACATTAAAGCATGGCAAGATTTGAAATCAGAAAATAAACTGTTACAGAAAATTTTAAATTTTCTGGTCCAGAGTGCTTTCCTTTTTCTTGTCTCAAGCTTTCTTTTTCTTCTCTTAGAAGTTTATGGATCTAATTTTTTTGAAGACTGATTCTTACAAGCTGGTACAGACTGATTTTTAGTTCAGTTCCTACTTGTAATCTTTCTTCTAATGCAGGATGTGAGGCCACAGTTGAAACACTAGAAAAACCTTTGTCTGGTAACTGGCTTCTCACTTCTTCCTTGTGCTTTGTTTAGTGCTTTTCCAAGTGGCTTGTGGCTGTGCTACCTAGGAATTCATCACACAGTAAATCTTGGTGAACAAAACCAAACTCAGTCTTTTGACAGAAAATACAAGCATACTCAGGAATAGCTTCAAGTGAAGCAGCTGCAGGGCCTTAACTGTCTGTGTTCCTTTTATTTACTGTATTTGATGAAAAAGCAGTATTCATATAGGTGTTGTGTTCCTACCTGTTCAAGATAACTAAGATTAGCTTTCCAATGTCATCATCCAAAACTGTTATCAAGGTCCAGGTTAGCAGATTATTTCCCCACAGCATTATGAACAAGAATAAATATATCTGATGTTATAAAAATCTGAATGATAGATCCAAATAATGTCTCACAATAAAAGATAATTACAATCTAATGTCAAGCTCAGGATGTATGTAAAGCTCAGGATGCCTTCGGGCTATTTCTTATTCCCAGCTATAGTCAAGGAGCATTGTCATTCCACTGTTATTTTCCATGAAAGCTAATGATTTGTCATAATTGATAAACGTATGCTGCTAACAGCTACCTAAAGAATTTATGCTTATTCTTGGACCAAGATAAAAAGCGCTTTTCCATTTCAATCACTCAGCTCAAAATAAAGTATAGCTAGCATGAAACTTATTCAAAAATTTTTATTAACCCTGTGTCATGCATAGTTCTACTATGCAAAACATTAACACTGATGAAAAAGTTTAGTTTCCAGCATCACTTTTTAGTACAAAAAGGAAAAAAAAACAAATTTATTTAACGACTAATAATTTTCTCAAGTGTCCTCTTTCATTTCCTTCCTTCCTTC
>VXAX01001913.1:0-32442 GCA_013399835.1 Leptocoma aspasia
TATATATATGCATGTCTAATAACATGACCTTCTATTCTAGGAGGATAGCTGAGATGCTAAGATATAGAAACTAATGTAATACAGTAATGCAGTATCTGGTAGCCAACAGCTGAGGAGCAAGAATGCTCCTTTGAAAATGAGACCTGCTTAGAAGCAGGAGGTCATGCTGCTGGAAAGTATTTTGGAGTAAGATTTCTTAGGGATTTGCTGTGTCAAGTGCTTCCCACGTTTTCCTTTGCCCTTCTGCATAGCTGGAGTTCCCCTGAATCCTGCTGCATTGCTGGGGTGACTTGTGAAGGTGTTACCTGGTGTTCTCCTTATGCTGAGGATGTGGTTGCAGTCTGGCTCTAGCACAATTTTCTCTTTATAATCCCAGATATGCTCTTTATTTGCATGTCTGTGTTCATGGTTTATTGCTGACACTCTGAGAAATCAGGACTGAATTATCAGAAGAACGTTTCTGCTGCTGCTCTGAGGCCAGACCTGTTTGCTCTGTGCACCCAAGTGAAGCTCTCACTGTGGGTGTTTTGGGGCAGATGTCTTAATTCCTGGTGAGAATCCCTGAAGTGCCTTGAAGGGATAAATGCATTTATCCCTGTGCTGAGTAGTTTGCCCTTACAGGAGCTGATTATGACCTTGTTAAACTCTAGCTGTCTGCAGAGATGATGTTGCACACAGGCTGGTTTGGGTGAAGAGTTTCCTCTCAACACAGTCTGGGGGTCCTTTGGTAAAACATTAGTGGAGAAGTTAGTGAGGTCTCATTGTGCTGAATCTATTCCTGTCTGCCTAAGGTTCATTTAACTGGGCTCAGGTTAGCCTGACCTCAGAGGGAAAAGTATGTGATTCAATTGGCTCAAACCTATCCAGCTTATTCAAATGCATACAGAAGAACAGTTAACATATAATAGGCCTGACTTCTTCAAGGGAATGGCTCTGTGTAAACAGCTCCTGTGATACCTTGGTCATCCCAGTACAATACCCAATAGCACCAGTGGCTTACCTGAAAATCCCCCTGTATCTGAGGCATCTTCCTTTAAAATACTCAAGCACATTGAGATGAATTTGAGCTATGTGAAACGGAGGCAGGATGTGCCCAACTGCCCATGCAGGCAGGAGAAGGAGGGATGTGCCTCAAGGAAAGGATTGTCCATTCTGTTCCCTGCTCCCAGCACAGCCTGTGGTGGCTGTGATGATCTTAAACCCATGTGGTGATAACACCAGCCTTGTGGGGGCAGTGGGAGGGCTGAAGAAGATGCTCAGATCAAAGCATGTTTGTATTTTTCTAGCCCTGAAGAAGTGACAATCTGCCAGTTTTTGGGACAGAGGAAATATCTGCATTTGGAAGATACTGTTTTCTGGAAGCTTGTTTTTGTAAACGTTCTGGGTGTTCTCTTAGCTTTCCCACCTGAACAAATGTTTCTGGGATTGAAAAAGATGGGATCTAACTATAGGCAGGGGTTCTGCTTCTATGCTGGGTCTCAGGGAGTCCAGTCACTCATGGGGTGTGATTCCAGCTTTGGTTTGTCCCCAGAGGTATTCCCCACTCTTGCATTATTTTCTCTGGCCTTTCTGGAAAGAACAGGAAAGAAAGTTGGCGTTATAAAGCTAGAATTGAAATGACTTACCCTGTTCTGACTGTGGTTTATTGTATGGCCTTGAAATTTGTGTTACAGTGACAAGAACAGGAGTATAAAGCTACTGCTTCGCTACTTATATAAACTAAAACATTCTGTGTTTTTCAAATCAACAGATAATGTGCAGCAGTTTTTACCCTTAAATGCAGTCCAGTTTATTTTTTTCTGCCCTACACAGTGTCTTACCAGGTTACTGAGCATAACTGCTGTAAGCAAATGTTCATTTACAACTTTCACTCTTTTTAAACTTCTAGCAAGAAATGATTCCCTCACTGACTTGTCTTTAACCTCAGGGAGAGAGGCATAATTTTAGTTGTGCTATAATCTCCCTTCTAAATCATGAGAATAAAGGCTGGGAAGAGCCACTGTTGAGATTTATCAGGTTTCTATTGCTCCTGCAGGAGGCATTCCACTACCGAGGTATGCTGCATACGGGGCATCCAAAGCAGCTCTGTCCATGTTTTCTGGAGTAATGAGGCAAGAGCTTTCCAAATGGGGCATTAAAGTCATGGCAATTCATCCATCAGGCTTCAGGACAGGTTGGTGCTTGACATTTCGGGTTGTTCTTTCTGCCTCTCCTCTTTCCCTGTAGTTCAGCAGCCTCAATCAGAGCCCTGAGTGGTTCTCAGGGGTCAGACTTTTTTTCTCCATTCTTTATGTGCGTTATGGAAATGAAGTTCAGTGTCTTTTGTAAGAAATGTTCCCTCCAGCTCTGCACACTGCCTGCCTCCCCTCTCCTGGGCAGGGCTGTCTTTGTTTTGAGACAGGGCAGCATTCAGACAGTTGGTGCCTTCCCTTTGCTCCAGCTTTGTTGGAGCTGACAAACAGAGCAGCACTGTGGCCAATTCCAGTGTTATGGCTCACTTGTCCTGCCTGGGAGCTTCAGGTCCCCTGTCACTCCTCCCTTCCTCAGTATCAGAGCTCTCTTTATTGAGCTGCTCTGTCTTGCATGGCAGTATCTGCAGCAATACCTGTCATCCTGCTTGTTTGCTGTCAATATCCTCTGATCTTTCCTTTCCAATCCTTCCCTGTGTGCTCCTGCTGCTTTCTGTTCCAAATTCTCCTCCTCCTTCAACTGAGCACTTTTTGCAGAGCCTGTTCAGGTTCCAGACTCATCTCCTGCTGCACATCACTGCACCCCATGCCTGCCCAGAGCATTTTTAATGCCAATGTAAATCATACTGGTCTTTTTCATAAAATGCTACTTCCCTGAATGCTTCCCCTCCTGGGAAGGGGCTCTGTGAGGCTCTGGCAGCTTTGTGTGGTCAGTGAAACCTGCCTGAGGCTTCACCTTCAGGGCCCTGCGTAGCTGTTCTCAGGTTTGTGGGTAAAATTGAGTCCTGGGATTTGAGATTTAAATATTAAAGAAATTTCTTATTTGCAATGCTTAATTTTTGGTAGTTAGGCAATAATTCCATTGGAGAAGCCCCTGCTTTCATTCCTACATTATGCAGATGGGGTGGACAAATAGATTAAATTACAGTTCTAAATCTGTCCTAATAGAAGGCTAATCCTTCAGGAAACTAGTTATTGAAATACTAAAGTCTCTTGTGAAAGGGCAGCTTAGCACTTGGCCAACCCAAGTGAATCCTGTTCATCTTAGTTTACCTATCTGTCCTCAGTTGTTTATAATAAATACTGATTGGAAACATCCAAAAAATTAATTGAGACAGAATGGCAAAGTGGGGAGGAGGGAGAGAAAAAATGCTGATTTGGCTGTGAAAGAGCAGTTTTAGGTAGAGCAGGGAGCCAAATGGGGCATGAACTTCGTGCTTTTTGTGTAGCACAAAGTACTCGTGCTTTTCCTCCTCTTCCAGCTAAAAGCACTGGCTGCTGACCAGCTGTGGTGTTTGTTCCTCACTGACCCAATTTAGATCAACTCTGACTATTAATTGCAGATTTCTTTTTTTAAAATCCAGCCCCAAACCCTCTTTCTCTCCTGTGCTGTTGCTCCTGCAGGTATTGAAGGCACAGCTGATCAGTGGGACGAACAAGAGAAGGAGCTGATGGAGAAGCTCCCTGCAGACACCAGGCAGGCCTATGGAGAGGAATATCTCCTGGGGCTGAGGAATTACCTCCTCCACCTGCCCTCCCACTGTGCCCCTGACCTGTCCCCTGTGCTGGGTGCTGTCCTGCATGCTCTGCTGGCCAGGAGACCCCAGGGCCTCTACACCCCTGGCAAGGGAGCCCACGTCCTCCTCTGCATCTTCTGCTGCTTCCCCCTCTGGTTCTACGACTTCTTCATTAGTAAGGTGCTGAGTGCTGGCTCTGTTCCAAGGGAGCTGAGAACATCAGGAGATGAAGGCAAGAACCTCTGAGGTGTCCACTGGTGTTTATCTCACTGGATGAGGTAGATGGGAAGAAGTCTGTACAGACACTGCTGCTTGTTGTGCTTTGTTAAGTTACACTGACACTGCCTTGCAAAGAGGGAAGTCTTTGTGTTAAGAGTAATGTTTGAGAAAAGCAGTGGATATACATAAATAGAAAGCTATTCCCAGATGGGGCATTTTTTTGAGGGATTTCAGTGTTTTCCTGTTGTCTTTGTATCCTGCTTTCTGTGTAAGGTACCTCATGAAATTATGTAGTTCATGTCTACTTCTAAAGGCATCACCAACACACAGAGACATGCAGAACATGTTTTGTTAAAGCAAAACAAAAACCCCTAGAGAGTCACCAACCTTAAATCTTAAGAAGTTAAATATATTCCTATTGTTGAAGAGACCTAGAACTGTGTAATGCAAGTCTTTTTCTCTACAGCTTCAGCCTAATATGTTTGGGCTCTGGTGTTTTCATTCTGTTGCTGTTGAACCTGAGAAATTATTGTCCGTTTCCCCCCAGGTTTTGTAATGTATAGTTTTAAAGTTATTAATGTGTTCTCTTTGCTAGAATAAGCAACATAAGTTAGTTGGGGGGAGGGGGGAACGAATGAATGAATGCAAACAGGTCGAGATCTTTATGAAGAGACAAACAATTTCCTTCCTACAGTAATAAAAATAGTCCTAGTGGGTGTATCAGCTGCTAATTTGGTCTGACTGTCTGGGTCATTCTGTGCATTGCCTGTATATGCCTGTGCTTATCTAATTGTCAGTAAACTCTGATGTCACTTCTGCTTTTTGTACAATTCCTTACTCAAGTCTGGGTTTACAAAGAATTCATGTTTTTGCCCACTTCTCCTGATACCTTCTTGTGTCTCCCTCTGCTTTGGGGGGGAGTTTGTGCTCACTCATCTAAGATCAGTCAATCTTCATGTGGCTTTGCTGGAGTCCAGTGTCCAATTTCTGATACACTGGGGTCGCTCCCCTTCCCTAATTCCATTCCAGGAGTACTAGGTGCCCTCCCTTCACTCGCCAATGGCAAGTGGTTGGGCAACTCACTTGTATTTTTCCTGCCTTATTCCCTTTTTGCATTGTCTGTCACATCCTTGGGCTTTGAAAGGCTGTGACATTCTGAAAGAAATCCTCATCCCCCGAGTCCCAAGGTTTGGCCATGTGCCCTGTCTTTGACAAGATGCGTTTCTTTTCTGGTGATGAAAAACTGAAAGTGAATCACTAAAAGTGATTCTGAGCTTTAAATGTAGACACACTTTTTCCTTTCCTTTCTGAGCAACTTCTAACTCTTCTGTCATAACCCTCCTTGTGTGATGTGCTCTTGCACCCAACTGGACAAAATCACTATTTAATTTGCAGCTATGACATTTATTCCATCACTGTCCTGTGTCTGTCACATCAGTGCAAGACTCCTGTAAATGCACAGAGGATGCTCAGAGGTCTTGGGCCATCATTTGAATCTGTGCACCAGTGGGGGAACCCTCCTGTCCTGTGCACTTTGTCACAATTAGCTGCTTTTGCTACTGAGGTTTATCACCTGGTGGGTTTGTATGAGGGCCCTGGTTGCAGACTTTCTCTTTCCTTAGAGGAAGTGTACTCAATGTTTTGAACTCAGGAAATCTGAGACTATTTTCTCTCTCTCTCTCTCTCAATTTCTTCCTTTATCTATTTCCCTAATTTTTTTATGTGTCAGCAAAAATGTGTAATAAAAAAAATACAATTTAGTAACCACTGGTTGTGACTCTTTGTCTCATCTCATCCTTTGTGCTTTTTGGGGATCAGTGCTACATCCCCTGCCTTGTTCCCACAGCAGGAGAGCACTGATGGGGAAGGGGTGCAGAGCTTTTCCAGGGAAGAGGGACAAATGGCAGTTGATGCCCTGTTTTGGGCAGGATGTGATCCCAGCTGGCTCAAAGGCAGCGTGTGAGCTGGAAGGAAAGGTGTGTGGAGCTGGGGGTGTGCTGGGTGGCAGCCTGGGAGTTTTGGCTGCCTTCAGGGGGAGGGAGCTTGCTGCCAGGGAGCCCATCCCCATCTCCATCGTGGATGGAGGTGGCTGTTTTTCCCTTCACGCCCAATTTGGGTGTAAATTCAGTGGGCTGGAATTTTGCCCCTAGGCACACTGTACAACGAAAATTTGTCTTAGCAGTCAGTCAGCTGCTTTGCCTAGCAGTCTCCATAACAATCTTTAATTGTTGCTTTGTTACTTGGCTGTGGTTATAAAATGTAATTTTTTTCCTCTCCTTGACTTCCCTAATAGGAATATTATTTTGCACATTGCAGATATATTAAATCAGGCATTTACTTGGAAGTTTTGACTTCATTTTATTTTTTTAAACTTTTATTTCCCAGGAAATTTCTGTTCTAAATAGTCATTTTATGTTGCTTCACCTAACTACAAAGATATTTTACCAGGTCTCTAATAATTGCAGTATCAAAGATTGTTATTGTTTTGTTCCTACAGGGAACAAAACTTACTTTGTGTTTTAAAGATAATTCTGTTGTAACACATTATAGAATTATGTGTCACTTAATGGGCTGTAGTATTAGAAGGAAATTTCTTTTGCTAATGGCTTGCATTGCAAATAATCCCAACTGTGGGAGTGGCAGAGCTGCAGAATAAATTATAGGTGTTTGGCCAACAAGCCCATGTGGATATTAGTGCTGACACTGGCTCATGCTCTCGAGGACAAATGTCTGGGTATTATGGGCCTTTGCTTGCCATAAAGGCTGATCTGATGCAAAGGTATTTGGGGAGTGGAAGAGAGGATGTTGAGTTCTAGCAGTGGAAATTGTTGTACTAAAACCCCAAACTAATTCTCGTGATTTAGGAGTATTTTCAAAGATAAGATTTTTTTTTAAAATGCACATAGTGTGAGGAAAAACATCTGGGAAACTGAAGAGGTTGGCTCTGGCACTAAAAAAAGGATGATGAATAATAGTCTAAAACATCACTTAGTGCCCCACAGTAATCAAGTGGGCATATATTACAAACACGTGTGTATAGAGTAAAAAGGAGTTATAATTGTGGAAATCATGATTCAAGAGCAGGTTCTATGCACATCCCTCTGATCCAGCCTCTGGACTGAAATTTGTGACCAAGAAGTAAATGCTGTTGGATGCTTTTTACAATGGAATTCCCTGGCTGGTGTCCTGGGGGTCCCACTCTCCTGCTCTGGCTGCCACAGGTTCTTCCTTCATGTGAGGAACTGATTTGAAGATATGCAGTTTTGGAGAGGCAGAAGGTGAGTTACAAAGCAATTTGTTTTATAACTTCTTTTATTCTGGCTCCATTTCCCCTCTTTCTGGGGCCCCTGATGACAATCCTGCCTGATGTATGCCTGCATCACTGCAGGTTGGGGAAGATGGGTAAAATATTGTGCATTTTTGTGGTTGTGTCATTGACTGGCCGTGGCAGGGAAGTTTTGGTGGCCACTTGCCAAAGGACCAACCCTGCATTTCATGGGGTGTTAATGTGTGGGACTGCCCATGTGGCTGGAGGTAAGGAAAAGGGCTGAGAAAGTTTAAAGTGTGCTCAAATGAGAGCTCTGACAGGGGGTTTGGGTTGGATAGAAGAGATGGGGTAGGAGAATGGGGAGCTCCAGGTTACTGAGCGTTATGAATTCATGCAGGGACAAGGATTAATCCTAAAACTGCTTTCAAGCTCAAGTAGGAGCTTGGTCAGACCAAATTTTCACTAGGTGGGGCCAGAAACAGCAATGGGGAGAAAGGTAATTGTCACTTTGTCTAATTTATTGAGCAAGAACAGAAATGTAATTATTTCTAAACTAAAGTATTTCAGATTTTTCCCGTTTGAGTCCCTGCTATCTTCAGAAAAGAGAGAATAATTTCCATGTTCATCTGGCATGTGTGAGGGTTTTTTTGTTTTTTTTTGTTTATAGTTGCATATGAAAAGTTTTTAGAATTTTTGTATGTATTCTTTGTTTCAACAGGATGCTTCCAGGGAGCTTTCAGGTCTCAGTGATGTCGAAACGCTCTGGTTTTGCTGTAAATTTACTCACCTGGGGACAGCATTGCAGAGGTACAACCAAAATGGGTCACATTTAATTTGCTTGAAGCCCAGAGTCCACATATAGCCATCAGCACCCATCTGGGCACCGAGCATATTTGCAGCATGTTTGGGACAAATGTGTGAATGTTGATATTTTTCCTAAAGACACTGATTCTGGGACCTTTTCTGAGTCACAGTGTTGTCTGTTTTACTCTGTTTTTGTCTGTGTTTTGAAAGTCAACTGGATTCCTAAAGTGATGCAACTCCTGAGGGCATTGAGCATCAGTCATCATATTTCTAGGAACTCTCAGAGAAATTAATTTGAAATCCAGTTCATGTAGGCTTCAAAGGAAAAGGGTTCAAACAAAAAATCTTGGCACTTGTGAGGAAATTGAGTGAGGATTTTTTTTTTCCTCCCAAAAGCCCGAGGATACATAAATGGAAAGTATTGCCACTGCAGGGAAACGCCCTGCACAAATGCATCCTGGGGTGCAATCCTTCCTGATGGGATCTGTCAGCTGGTGCAGGGCTCCGTGGAATGCAGACACCATCGTGGCAGGATTTCATAGCCAATGCTTTTGTCAGTCAATCTGAACATCAGAGCTGTTGCTGTTCAATTATAGATGAATTCTGGCAACACTGAGGCAGTGGGCTTTTACCATAGCAAGATTTTACTTTTAAATTGCTTTTACTTTTAAAGCATGACCAAACCATAAATCAAGAATCACTGACATCTCATGAAAGGAGGCGAGTTTTAAATCCCTTTAATAGGATAAATGGGTTTTAAGCATGTTGTATAGGTCATTGTAACCTAAGCTAATGAATCTGACTTTAACAACCTGTATGAAAGTAATTACAGCGATATAAAAAGTCTCCACAGGTTTCATGCCTGGAATATGTAGGTTAAACAATCCAAGTTTATATCCCTACTCATGTTGTTGCCTGTAGCTCTGGAAAGAGCACTGAACAAGCTGGAAACTAATCCTGGGAGCTAAGAATTTGGATCTCAGCATCTGCCATGATTGAGAAAAGGGGGGACAGCTCAGTGGCCAAAGGATGGCTCTCAAATCCTGGTGGAGCCAGCGTGGCCTTCACTACCAGTCTGCTAAATCAGGAGAGGTCTGGAGGTGCAGAGTGTGTTGTTCTTTCCACAGAGCCTTTCAGAAATGACCTGTTAATAGACTGTTTTTCTTCCATGAGTTGTACATTCTGGCCAGGTTTCCCTGATTTGGGATTTTTCCCTTGTGGTGTCAAAGGACACATTTCAAAATAAGAGCCAGAATATGGAGCAGAGATCAAGGGGTGTGAGGATGAAAGACATAAAGAAAACAAAATTACAGCGACTGGTATAAGGGGAGGGAAGGAAGGAAGCAAGAAGGATGATTCTCAGGAAATGGGTTTGGGCAGATTCAGCTCCAGTGACATGTCACACTCTGGGTCAGGTTGACCTGCCCACTGCCTTCCACCACCTCCTTCAACACCTGACTTTTTAAAGTGTCATTTAAGAGTCTGTGACCTGTGATAAATTTACTTACTTTGAAGTCTTGCATTTCTTGGTCTTGTAGCATCCCAGCCCATGACGAAAGAGGACATGGGGTGTTGTGGTGAGGACAGGGGTGGATGCTCCAAGCTTGACCTGCTTTGGGTGGTAAGGGGAGACACAAGTCTCATATTTCCACACCCCTGTGAAAGGGGAGATGTTGCTGAAGCATTCCACTCCCACACTCAGCCCACACAAGCCTGGCAGTGCTGACTTCTTTGCTCTCTTTCTTTGGGGGAAAGAATATCACGGTGTACTTGGTTTCATAATGGAAAAAGAGCAATTTTTGGCCTTTAGCCATAGTAATTTACATATTAGCAATCTGTGAGAGAAGGCACTGCTGTCTGTCTGCATGTCTGTCTGTCTGGGCTTCCTCTGTGCTTGCACTGTCAGCAGCCAGCACTGACACCAATCCACTGGTGTGTGTGAAAATCTCTGGTGCATGACACAGCCAACAAAGCCCTCAGGATGAAAATGATGTGTCAGAGGATGGCCTGAGGGTGATTTATTCCCCTGCTGTGTGGGCAAGTCCTATCTTTTTAGACAAAGGGTTAGGAATCAGTGTTATGGCTTCTGTGTATCTCAGAGAACATCTTTTTACATTTAGTTTCTCAGAAAAACTCAGTTTTTAGAATCACAGAATGGTTTGGGTCAGAAAGGACCTTTAAAGCTCATCTCATTCCACCCCTTGCCATGAGCAGGGACAGCTTCCACTAAACCAGGTTACTCAGAGCCCCATCCAACCTGGCTTCCAAGAATAGGCATCCACAGCTTCTCTGGACAACCTGCTCCATTCATTGCCTGAAGAGCAAAATCCTAAAGGACTAATTTAATTAAAAGGATGAATTGGGGAAAGCAGAGCAAACAGTCTTAATTAACAGTGTTAATGTATAGGCAGCAATGTAATCATGTGTGCTTGGCATAGATGAATAAAGGGAGTGATAGGCTTTAAAAACTTAGTGTTTTTGAAAATGTTTTATCATGTAGAAATGTGTTAGAAGTTAATGTTGGGAGCTGGCTGTTTCACAGTGTGGTTTGGATTGCATGTTCATGCAATAGTATAGTGTGGTTTATATCCCTTTTCCCCAAATGTTGCCACTATGGTTGCAAATGTGTTGCCTTAGAGCAGGAAGCACTGCTCTCAAAGGTTAAGAAACCCCAACCAACCAACCAAAACCCCACAAAAACATCCCCAAAACAGGATCCACTCACCAGCAGTGACCCAAACCTATGACTTTGGGCCATGCCATTGCTCCCTCTGCATTTTGCAAGTGCCCTTAAGGGTAGGAAAAGGCTAACTGCAATATTTAAAAAGGACTGATGTTAAAAACAAGAAGATAAATGATTCTGCTCAGCCTCTGGGTTTAACATATGGTGTGGAGAAGCAAATGGGACGTGGTGACAGACCCACATGCACCGTAATGGATGGGGGTGTTCCAGGGGAGCAGCACAACAGCCCAGCTCCACTGGAGCCAGCTGAATTTGGGCACCAGGGAGGAAAGGGTGCCTCAGCTTGAATGAGGGCAACGTGATGGATGGGCCATGTACCAGTTAGAGCTTAAAGCTGAAATCTATCAAGGTGGTTTTGTGCGAAGGAGATACAGGAACTCCTGCTCTGGGAGAGGTTGTGTCCTTGCTGTGCTGAGGAACATGGGCAGGGGCTGAGTGAAGTGAATTTTTTGTTTTTGTTAGGTGGTTTAAAGCCTCTTAAAAGCATTTTTAAGTATCACAGACTTTGTGAGGAAGGAAGGAATGAATTATGGGCTTTTACCCTAATGCTATCTGAGACTTTTACCTGTAGCATATGGTGCTTGTACCCCACTGTCTGTCTTTTAGGGGATTGATGACTGAAAATGTGAATCTTTGTGGCTGGAAGGAAAAGCTGAGGGTTTCCTGACTGTGTGAGCTGAGGCAGCTCTTGAAACCTTTTGCATACCTTACTCCAAAAAAATATCCAGTGCCTACAGAAAATAGTCCCAAACATTTTGAGGGAATTGGCTTAGAAGAGCCCAGTTCCTCTGAAAGGGTTAATCTTCCCCATGAAGTTTGCACAACCTCCTGGTATCCACTGAGTGTAGGCCCTGCTTTTGGTTGTCTCCTGTTGCTCCGTAGTGCTTGCTCAGCCAGGAGGACACTGTTCTGTACCTGGGGGAGGAAGAGAAGCAGGGCTGATGGAAAAGGGTTTGCCCATCTGTTAAGGTCTGATGGTCTCATGTTACTGAGATCACCTTTGCCACCACTGAAACTGCTTCCCCAAAGCTGCTGCTTGGTCTCGATTTGGGCTGGTCTTGAAGAATCCTTGCTCCTGTGCTGTTCAGCCTGCAGCTGTACATCTTGTTGGAGCAGGATTACTATGGAGAGCATGGAGGGACAGCCACTGTGAGGCTGATCCTGGCTCCATCCCAGCCTGGAGCAGCACTGAGGGGCCTGGCAGGATCCTACCTGTATGTGTGAAACACCTTCACAGGCCTTTCTCTTTCCAGAGTGACATCAGTGCTGTTTGCACAAGCAGGACAGGATTTGCACATCGGAGCTGTGTTAGAGCTCTCTTTGAGTGTATTTATTGCTGGGAGTGGAGTCACTGGGAATGGAGACAAATGCTGGCTTTCCTTTGGGGAATGGGCAGTTATTTTACATCCATTAGTTTGTTCCTGGCACACATAGAGCTTGGCAGGAATGCTGCCAGAGCACCAGCAATGCCTGCAGGATGGCCAGGGCAGCATCTCATGCTGCTATTGCAGGAGGCCCTGGACATAAAGCAAATGCTTCCACAGAGAACTGGAAGCTCTTCAGGCTTGGTTTCCTTAACCTTTTGAAGCTCAGTTGTAGCTTGGGTTGTTCCTGGTTCTTAATGGATATTTCTACATCTAACAAATTCCTGGTGCAGTAATTAGTTTTTCAATACCAAAGCATTTAAGTGTCTTAATTTTTACACTAATGAGCTGGGATTCCCCACGGGTTGTCTCACAAGCTGTTTCAGCATCACAGAATTTCTCTGTGCCAAATATCACTGGCATCTTCTGGGAAGAAGGAGTTTCTGTGACCCCTCCATGCCATTAAGCTGGCTGCTCTCTGCCTGCGTCAAGGGTGACTTTGATGATCCAATTTATTCCAGGCAGCAGAGCTGCTCACTGATCTTTCCCATGAGCAGCTTTCTACTCACTTCCAACCTCAACCAGCTGAAGCTCCTCTTTCCCCTTGGTCTGATTTATTCAGCAGCTTCAGTGTGACTTGGGACCAGCAATAAAAGTAGCTGTTGCTGGAGCACAACCCATCTCTTGTGTGCAATGTTTGGAGGAATGTTGCTCATGGGGACCTGGGGGTAGGATTCACTGGTAAAATCCCCCTTTCCCTAAAATCTAGACAGCAGAACATGCTGCTGCCTGCTCGGCTGCAACCACTCTGAAGACTGCTCAGACAGCAGTCAGAGGCTGTCTCTCAGCCAACATATTAACGAGACAATTGACTGCACTTTGCTAAATATTTACAGCATATTTACACCTGAATTTGAGTAACAAATCCTCTCCCCCACAGAGATGCTTTGAGCTGTGAGGAATGATGCAGCATACCGAAAAAAATAATCCCAAGAATTCCTAAAAGTCATGCCAGTTTTACCCAACAAACACATCTCCTCTGCTGTTGAGCTGTGGTCTCTGTAACTCTAACAATGTAACTGTTGTAAGATTTAACAGGGAGACAAGCAGATGATTTAGCTGTTTTTCTGTGGTAGATGAAGAGGAAAATCAGGCTGCAGTGCAGGTACCACCTGGAGAATTTGAAGGAAGACAGGGATTTCCATGGCTGAGCAGCATCTGCTGAGACGGGTGTTTTGAGGATGTGTCATTTTGATGTGTGCTGCCAAGAGGGACAGGGGGAATCTGAATGACAGAGGTGAAAATGATAAGAAGCAAGGCAATGGTGTGTTGTGAGGTGTTATCAGGAGCAGGTAATGAGGCATCCTGAGTGCCAGGAGCAGGAAATTTGGAGTTGGCTGTAGGACATCTCCCATCAAACCCACCGCTGCCTTCCCGAGGTGTCAGGTCTGCTGAGCACAACCCATGGAGGCAGGGGGGTACCAAAGGCTTCTCCTGGCAATACTGCACTGCACCCAGCCCAGTTCTGGTTCTTAGTGGTGCAGTAACCTTACAGATCTAGAAAACAGAGAAAGGACTCTGGATCTGGCAGCTCATGTATTTTGTAGAAAGTTTTTGCTGCTTTTATAAAACATTGTTGCCCTCACATTTTTGTACTGAACACGTGGCCATTTGCTGTTGTTACAGTGATGGACCTGCAGCAGGTAATTTTCACTGTTTGTAATGAACAAGTCTGGGCTGCATTTTCTTGTTAAAAAAATTATGTTTGCGCACTCCATGAACGTAAACCTAGTGATAAAAACAGTGGGAGCCAATCCGAATGTACTAAGGAGGTGGTTTGCAATAAAGAGCACAGTACACACTGTCCCAGCCTAGAGCCTTAATTACTTTGAACAGCAACTAACTGCAAATTTTCCTCCCAGGTTAAGGAAAGAGAAGTGCCAACCATTTAACCTCCTTGCAGACACACAGTGTCCTCTTCTTTAGCTAAATGCACTGAACTGAGGAATCTGATATTCTCATCCTGAGAAAATGCTTACTGCCAGGAATATGCAGAGTGAGATTCACAGGATGTTCTTATTAAAATCCAGATCCCTGTAAACAGCAAAAGCCAAGGGGAAAAAAATACAGGGCTTGAATTGACAAATGAAATCATATTTCATGCATAATTAAGAAGAAATTGTGAAATCTTCCCAGGCATGGGAAGCACTGCAGTTTGATGCAGATGCAGCTGGGTGTCCAGGGCCTTGCCAGGGCTCCCAACTTGTTTATTCTAAGCAAAAAGCATTTCAAGGGGAGGAAGCCAAGCCCCAACACCAGCAGTCTTTTCCTGTGGTCATCTATGTTGAATTGGAAAGCGTGAAAGGTTCGAAGCCCGTCAGCCCCTTACCAGGACTGAAGTCTTTTTTTGTGATATCTGAATAAGTAACACAGGTAGGAATTAAACAAAATCAAAATGAAACGTGAAGAAATGAGAAAAACTGTCTCAGCTTACTGCACTAAAACTAAACAGGAGAGAGAAGTCTCTCCCTCTCACCGATCCTTTCCTGACAGTAGGCTCTGCTTCTTTCTTGTGCCCATGATGCCCCTCAGGCTGTGTCTGGTAGAGGTTCCCACCAGACAGCATTAATTAAAGTGCACATTTCCCTCCAGAGTCCTTACACTCCTCTCTTGGGTCCATCTAGGCAGATTCAGTTTTTCACCTTGAAACTTCTTTTTGTTCTTCTTAATCTATGTGATTGCCTGGCTGTGCTTCTTAATTAGATGAGTTTTATTCTTTTAAATCTTATCCAGAAATACAATTTTATCAGTTCTGCAGAGATTCAGAGAAATATGAATGACAACTTCTTACTATTCCATGGTTTCACAGCAGCTGCCACCAAGGGCTTGTGCAATGATGGAGCTGATGAAGCCAGGAGGGAAAGTTGTTCAGCAGTTTAACAGGAGATGCTGTAGTTGTGTCACAATCTGCCATCTGTCATGGAAGAGCAGCAAGGGTGGAACTTGGAGCATGGTTGCACCCTTGCAGCACCTGGAGTCCTCTTTGTCCTGCAGGAATACTCCTTGGCCTCAGTGAGGTGAGGTTGTGGGTGGCCAGCAGTGGTGGAGGTCTGTGACAATGGCCATGGGGTGGTCAGCGAGGGGTGTTTGCCTTCTGTGTGCTCAGGAATCCTGTGGGCTCCTCCTGAAGTTACTGCCCACGGCAGCAGGAGAGGCTCAGCCTTCCTGTGCTCAGCTGTGCATGCTCTGCCATGGATCAGATGGGCTGGCTGTGAAGGGAAAGCTGGAGAGCACTGAGATAATCCTGTCAGAGTAATTCCTGCTTAGCCATGGGTGTCAGGAAGTGTCTTGGATTTCACAGCAAAGCTATCTTTGCTTTGTCTCATGCAAAGACCCTCAGCTGGATCAGAGGTATAAATTTTGGGTGTCAATAGACACTCCTGAAACACCTGCTTAGAAAAACCAGACACAGGAAAGCTCCTAGAAGTGCTGTCAGAGCCAAGCTGTGTCTCCTATCCTGAAAGTGAGATTCAGAAAAGTGAATATCAGCTCCAGTGTTTCCCTTGCAAGGTGTCAAGTGTGGGATTTGTTTCCTTTCTGGGACTTCCCAGGAGCTGCCACAGACACTGAGGCTTCCTGACATGCCCTGTTTGCACTGGGACACACTGGGCCCTTTGCACCTGATCTTCTGAAGTGGTCCTCTAATGAAATTTAAGATAAAATTATTTAAAAGGCCTGTGCATGCCAAAAGTTTGATATTAATGTGACTTGGGAGCCTACAATTCAGCACTTCAGTACAGCAAATGGCCCAGGAGCTCCTGCCCATGAGTCCTGTGGCTGCTGATCTGCATCAGCAGGTAAGTGGCTGCCTCTAAAAATTTGTCTGCACATGACATCCCTGAGCTCACTCAACACTCCTGTCATGGAAGATTGAGCTGGGTATCTCTATCTAAATTCCATGTAATGTCCCTACCACCAGACTGTTCTCATCTCCAGCACAGCAACAATGCTGGGTTTTAGCAGTCAGATTTGCTGTTTTCAAGCATGGAGCCAGAGGGAAGCTGGATGATGCAGTTAATTTAAATGCACTAGTTCACTTAGAAAATCCTCTGCTAATTCCTGCTGTTTTCCAAGCTGCTAAAAAATTTAAGAAGACAATAATGTATGTCACTGTAGACAAGTAAAATAGCACAACTACTTGTGTTTTAATTTTTTTAACCTCTTTTGTCTTGCAAGCTTGTGAGAAGGTTGAAAACTAGGATGTTAAAAAGAATAATTAAGAATAATAAGGGGTAGGATTTGTATCAGAACAGTTTTAGAGTGGGATCAATCAAATATCTGCATGTAGGAACATGCAGACCATTTAGGTTTTGCTTGTCTAGGACCAGCCTGAGCCCGTGTTGTCTCCCTGAGCCTTCATCTCCAGGTACAGCGTTATCTTTTGTACAAGCCAGCTCCAGCTGGGATGTGGAGACAAAAGGAAAATATTGTTTCACCTGGCTTCTCCAGTAAATCTGCCTCCTTGATGTGACTGGGAATCTGATGATGCACTTCAATTATTCAGCTAATTGGGAGATGAGTTAATTTTTGTGTCAAGCTGTGCAAATAAGTCAATGGATTTAAAATCCTCCCAGCCCAATACCAGTCTTTTTGACATGCCTCTGAAAGCCTTTTCATTTTTATGCTTTCCTCTACACTAAAAGAGAGGTTAATACTATTTATCTTTTCCAGAAAGAAAAAAACAATATCAAGTGTTTTGAAAGCTGTGACCTGGAGGCTTTCACTGTGCTGTGCAGTCAAGGGCAAGGCTCATATTCAGAATTGCAGAGAGACAGACAACAACATGGATCAACATAATTAAAGTTGTTCAGCTGAAAGAGGAAAAAAAACTACACCAATACCCATCCCAGAGATCAAATATTTATGGGTAAGTGCAGTGAAACAGGTATAAAGAGGTGGTTGTGTTCAGAGTTTTAAAGACCAAATTACCTTCCCAGCAAAAGGGCTGCTAAGTGAGGTTTCCATCCCACCAGCAGCTGCTTCCTGCTGACATCGGTGGCTTTTCTGTGAAATAATGGGCCAATTATGCCTTGTTGACCTCAGGAGTGTTTGTAGGGAACAAAAGGAGAAGCACGAGTTGGTCAGGGCACACTGGCACAGAAGGAGAGCATCGTCCATCAGCAGGAGCTCCAGACTGTCTCTGGGACAGGAAAGTTGAATTTTAGTTTGTTTTCTTTTTCCTTGCAAATAATGCCCCAGGCTGCTTTGACTCTGGCTGTTGAAACGTGTTCAGTCCCACACAATAGCTTTGACTCATGCCAAAAGCATGAGTGGGTGCTCAGGCTGAGCAGGGAGATGGAGGCAGTTGATGTCCCTGTGCTGAGGAGCCGGGTGCTGCCAAATCTCCCTTTCCCAGCTGCAAAAGGCAGCCTGGTGTGGGAGCACAGCTGCAGTGCAGATGGGCTGAGCTGCACAAGGTAACAGAGCACTTCCCCAGATTTTCCCTCCAGTGCCTGAGCTTCTGAGGCTAATGAAGCTTTAAGGGATAATGTGAATTGCTGCATAAATTGATATCCTTTGCTAATTGCAATCAGCATTTTGCTTTGATGAAATTCTAGTATAAGGTGCCAAGAAACGAATAACATACAACATCAGTAGCTATTTTACAAAAAACAAAAGTTGATGATTGATTGATTGATTGATTGATTGATTGANTGAACATCTGATGATTCATGGAGCCATGAGTCAGGTCACCAGGAAAAGTTTTTAAAAGTTCAGTGGAAAAGTATTTCAACGTGGTAAAGGATCATCCCTTTAAAAAAATCAGCCCCCAAACATTGTCAGAACATGATTCAGGCTAAGAGGAAGGTCACCTTGTTCTGCTTGCTGAGATGAGACTTATCACCACCCACAAGTTGCTTCAGTCCTCTCCTGTTTTCCCCCCTCTTTGACGGCCAGCCAGTCATCTTGGACCAGCTGCAGGAAATCAGGTGGCCAAAACCACTGCTGAAGGTCTTCAGAGCCAAATTGCTCTTGGGCCAGGGCTGCTGTGAATACCTCACCAGCGTTTTCATGGCCAAATTGGATAGAGGCACACTGACTCTTTTTAGCTTGGGGTCTGACACAAGGAAAAGCCCTGGTATTCTTGCATGGTGCTGCCTCTGTGTCAGATGGTTGATAGCAAACAAATTGTTATTACCTGGCAGTTTGTTGGAAAGAGAAACTCACTCACTCACTCAAGCCTTTTAAGGACATAAAAAACTCATTGAAGTTGTGCCATTCCCAGAGAGCCAGGGGCTGCATCCTGCATGACCTCCTTTGCTGCTCCCAGCCAGCCTGTTTATCCTTATTTTGGACACTTCTCCCTTGACCTTGTGGCAACCTCCTCTTACTGCTGTGGTGTTGACAAATGCATTTCATATCTCCAACTTCTGTGCTCCAGTGAGGCCCCTCCCCATGTCCACTGTGTGAACCAGAGGTGTTTGCAGGGGCAGCAGGGTCACACAGGCTTACAGTGCTGACACCAAAGCCAGGAGCTGAGTTTGCTGAGGTCCTGCTGAAGGCAAGGATTCGATGTCCTTGTTTTCTTGGGTGTAATTTGTGATGGAAACTGTTTATGATGGCTGTGAGGAAGTGGCTGGCTGGCTGTCCACTGGTGTGGGAGGCGGGTGCTCAGCCAGCAGTGAAGGAAGAAACCCAAACATCCAGACAGATCCTGGGATCATGCAACTCCTGTAAACCATGGACAAAAACACTGCTGCCTCCTGAAAATACACAAAGTTTGAACGAAAAGAGAGTAGAGATGAGCCCAAAGGTGCAGGACTATGAGATGATGTTCTGGGGATGTGCACACACCCACCTCCTTGTCAGGGATTAAAACATGTCTAAGTGGTCGACAAAAATCATCCAAGTTGCATAAAAGCATTGCTAATTTCCAAATGAAGGAGGAACTGAAGAGTTCCATTGAAACCACCTGGGTTATCCACCAGGATTTCCTCACCTTTCAGCTCCTGGCCCCTCTGCTTCTCCTGCATGACTTTAATTCCCAGGCAGTCCTTTTTTCATTGGCATCAAGCATGTCACTGGAAAGTCTTATTGAATGATATATAAATGTCTGCAGGAAAATACATTGCTAAAGGGATTTCTGCGAGCAAATAATTTCAAGCCAATCTGATTTATTTCTGAGATGGATCTACATATGCATTGATCTGTCTTTATCCTCACAGGACTTTAGATGTTGTGCCTGTGACATTCCTTTAAACCAGTGGAGGCAATACAGGCTAAAAACATTTACAGCAAAGGGGATGTATTAAAATGGGAAGGATGAGAGGAACTCTCACGATCTCAGCTCTGCATCCCTGAAAGCTGTCCAAGGAAAACTTATGGATGTTTTGTCCAGGTGCTCAGGCTGATTGTACTGGAAGAAGTCAGTCCTCACTTACATAAAGGATAAGATGATTAAACTAAGGATAAAATGATTAAGTGTATTTGAAGTTTCTGGGGTCATGGGCAGCAGTGTCTAAATCACACCAACAATTGCTATTAGGTCCTGCCAACATGAAGAATTTGTTCTTGTTTAATCTGATTCCACTTTTCACATTAATTTAACTAAATGAATGCAAGTCATAGTGTATTGAGAGAGTGGCTTATTTTAATTAATCTTAAACCACTTCCAGGTCAAATGCAATAACGAGGAAGAAGTCACTAAAATTGATATAAGTGTGTCTGTATAGGGATTTCCCTGTTTAATTAAATGGGGTTTAAGCCATGCTTTTATATAAAATTATGCAACTTTCATGTGCAAAGCTTTGTATCAGTTAAGCAACCTTAAAAATGTAACTCTAAAAAGTTACAGATTAATAAAATAATCAGAGATGCCAGCAGGAAAAACATATGAGAGAGATCCAGGACATTATTTTCATTCTTCCATTGGTTTAGTCATTGGATGTCCCTTTCCCTGTTGGCCCTGCAAGCTGTGGCACTGTGCAGCTGTATGAGGTAGGTGTGAAGCAGCTGAAATCGGGTCTTCAGCTTCTCCTTTCCTCCACATTCCTGAAACATAATGAATTTCTCTTGCTTTTTAAACAGTGTGATGAAAGCAGTGGCATTGCAGGCACTTGGATTTGGTCCAGCTGGGGAGGATGAGACTGAGGTAAGTGTGGAACACCGATGGACCATTTGCTGATTCAGGATGGGTGCTTTGTGCCACAAGGGTGCAATTCCCAAATGAGTGGATCCCAGACCTTGTTCCCCCACAGCCAATTATACAGCTCTTATCAATTTTATGCTTTGCTGGGTTTTTTTAAACAAGCCCAAAGGAACTGTGTACATATGGAAAATAATTGCTAACAGCACCATTCATAACTCTTCTTCTGCTTCCAGTTTATGCCTCAACACTTGATGTTACCCATTATGCAGAGATCAATGTGTCAAAATGAGGTAGATTTACAGTGAAGATAATTCTGCTTCTGAGTTTGAAAAAAAGAGTGTGATATTTTCACTGAGTTAATCAAAGGAATTCAAAGGGGGTTTAAATCTTTCAATTTTCCATGGCTCATGGAGAAGATGAAAAGTGTCTGACCTCTAGTAAACCAGCTGAATTCATATGGTGGCTCTGTAGATAAATAAAATGTCCACCCAGACAGAATATTGATTACTTAGGTGCTATTTGCTGAATCACAAATAGGACCATCAAACGCAACAGCAAGAAAGTATCATAAAATACATCAGGGCATCCAAAATGTTGAGCTAAATGCAAAAAGACAAGTTAAATAAGTGGTATTAAACTAACAGGGCTGAGAAGTGGCAAGATGCATTGTTCCAGTGCATTATTCGTGTCAGTGGCAGCTCCTCTACACCAGCCACCCTCACACTGGCACTTGCTTTAGGGGGCAGCTTGTTAAAGGGACTGAGGTTGTCATGGAAAATTTGGCCCCCAAATGTTCTCATCATGCACCTGGCACTGAGACACGAGGCTTTGGCCAGGGTGATTTACCAGAGAAAAAATTACCCATCTGTGCCATTTGCAACTGCATTTTTTTAAGTGGTGGTTGTGACCCAAGAGCTCACATACTGCTGAGGTGACCAACTCCTGGGGCTTCTGGTGACACTGGAAGTGTCATTGTTTGGGACAGTGGCCACTCTCACACAATGGTGGGATCAACACACAGGGAGGATCCATCACCTCTTGTTAGACATTAGGAATGAAAGAGCAGGGTTTTTTCACCTCTTAAGAGACCATAGCCCTGGATGGATATACCCCCCTGGTTTAAACAAAAAAATCCCAAAAACCAAAAACAAACAAACAAACCAAACAAAAAAAACCCCCACAAAACAAAACAAAAAAAGAGGCAAATCTGAGGAGTTTGAGAAGTGTCTGGTTTCTGAGCAGAGGCATTGTGGCTCTGATCCTGTGAGGGATTATCACAGGTGGGCAGAGGGTACAGAATCACCTTCCCCACCTCTCAGGGGATCTTTGCTGTGCTGAGCAGGGTGGTGTGGGAAGCAAGAGAAGAGGATTATGGAAAATGTGGCATGAAAGATGGAGATAACACTTCTTTTTGCCTTCGTTATGGAAGTGAGCTCTGGTCAGTCCTTCTGGGGATTACTATCAGAAAAAACTGAACCAATAGCAGGGTACAAAGAGACAAAGTTACAGATATTCTCACATGAAAGAAATTAAAATAAGTAACTTTTGCTCTTTTATATTTGTGCAAGAAGTCACCACGAGATGCATATCCTGTTTCACCCTCTTTCTACAGAAAATACAAAAACTGCAATTAATTCCAAGTGTAGCAGCACTGCTGGAACAAGTGATCATAAGCCAAACCTCAGACTAACAATCTGGTTAGTAATATTTCTAAGTTGAGATAAGTTTGGACTTGTCATCTTTGGCCAAAGTTCCAAGCCAGGCGTATTTTCTTTTGTATTAAATATTTTATGTGTCATGAGGCAAAAATTAAAATAAACCTTGACTTGTTTCATAAAGCTGTCTTCAGACAGAGCTGTAAAGACTGTTTGTTTGGCTTTTCTTAGATGACAGTGGACTTGAGATTAAAAGAATATATGCTGTAGGAAGCCCAGAATAATCCTTTCAGCAGATGTGGGTATCTTCAGTAATTCTTGCAGTAGAGTATAAACCTCTGGATCTGAGTAGAGAAATAGGATGGATCTGGGTCTGATGGGGGTGTGGACACTTTCACCCTGCTGTGGAAATCTTGAAGGGAATGAATTCAGAAAGAGACCCCTATTTACAGCAATTTATGCCTTTCAGGGCTTAACCAAAGCCAGTGTCCCAGGGATCTGCTGAATTACTGCTGAGGTTGATAACTCAACTCCTTCTGAAGGGCTTTGGTGTATGTGAGGGGGATGGACTTGCACAAACATCTTCTTGGACCCAAGGAAGCAGAACAACAGGACAAGGATGGGCTGGACTGAGAATCTAACAGCCAAAGACAACCTGCAGGGATGATGGTTTGTGCTGGTTTGGCCATAGGGGGAGGATTATGACAATATCTGCGTTAAAAAACCCCAATAGTTGAAGACCAGCGTTTTTAAGAAAAAACCAAAAGAATTCTGTTCAACTCAGTATCTAAATATCTTAGAAGTCAGACTATAGGTTCTATGTCTAATGGGCAGGCACCTGAACTACCACCAGCTCTTTAGTGTTAATGAGGGTGAGGATCCCCAAAAGCAAAGAGGGGTTTTATGCTTTGGCATGGGCTGTGCTGCTGCCGTGGGAGACTTCAGGAGGGACCTGGTAGGATTTGCACACACCCCTTGCTCTGTGCATCTTGTGTTTGAGCACATATCTGGGGAGGTTTCCTGCATTTTACATTGGCACAGGTTTGGAATTTGGGACACTGGAATAGGCTTCACTGCTCACTGAGCTGGTGGTGGATTGCCAAAATCCCACCTCTGCCTGGGGCTGACTTTATGTGATTTTGTGCCTGTGAGGTGAGAGATAAAGTGGATCTTCCTGGGGTTATGAGCACAATATCTAATCTTTATCTCCTGGGTTACAAATGGTGTGATTGCAGGTTAATAATTAACAGTGCAGGTTAATGGAAATAAATGTGTCAGCTGCACTGATTGCTGGGACCCTTTGTTTTCCTATGGCTTCACATGTTTTGGAAATGGAGGAATTCCCAGAAGTGGCTTTGCTGGTTTGTTTGTATGTGGAGCCATTTGGTCCATCTCATCCCCAAATCTTCCATTGTCCACTTATAATGCCCAGGTGGTGCTGCTCTCCCTTAGCTGCTTCTTTCCAGGCAGGAATACCAAACAGGGGGGATATAATTTTACACACAAAAAGGTTGGATAATTAAACAGAGCTTCTATAAGTGCATTAAGGTTTAGCCTGATTCCTGGCTGGAGAAACTAGATTTTTAGGATATCAAACTATCCTCTTGCCATAAAAAGACAAAAGTCATATCCATTTGTACAGGTGCTCTGTCTAAATCCTCCCAGACATGGGAGACACAAAAGCAGGCTTCTGGGTCACTTCCCCCTTCTCTGAGCTCGGTGTTCATTGTAACAGGTGGATAATTTTTTATTATTAATGATTACATATTTTCCTCTTGTTTTCTTATGGTCCTGGCTGGGCACAGGCTACCAAGGAAGTAAAATCCTGGTGACATCTAGTGGCTGCTGGTGCTTCTCTGAGGCATTAGAGGTGAGAGTGCCTGTGCTCTGGGCATTTCGGCAGGCTGTGCACAGAACAGATATGGAAATGAATGTTTCAAGACCAACAGACTCCCACAACCTGAATTTGGAGACCTTCCCATCTTGTTCAAGGACAACATTGCTGGAATTGCTTTGATTTGTGTAGCAGTCTAAGCAGTCCTGCCCCACCTTCCTGGTCATACCCAGTACCTGTGATGCTTTAGAGACACCAGAAATGGGTTGATGTCACCAAAGTGGCCTTTTGTACCACAAATCCTGCTTTCCTTTAGAACAGTCTCTGATATCCCACTGCCTGGCTGTGTGCTCAAACATATCACAGGAAGATTGGTTTGCAGATGCCTGGTGAGAGAAATTTGGGCCAATTACAGAAATATTTTGAAAAGCCAATTTGCAAGGAACATAATGTGGCACTCTGTGTTAATTAGCAAATCCACAAGGAAATGCTGAGTGAAGCTGGAAGATTTTGGGCGGGTGGTGGAACACAGGCTGGTTTGATGCCAAGTAAAACTGCTACTTAGACAAGGAACATTGATGTGATTTGAGTTTGGACACGTAGTTTGGGCAGCCTGCAAGAACAGGCTACTGCCAGCGTGCATCAGCAACTGTAGGTAAGTGTGGCTGAGGAAAGGTTTGAAAGAAACAACTGCAGAAAGGAAGCAACATCTGTGTGCTGGAGGGCTTGTGGCAGCTGTTTCCCCCAGGGCAGGCTCGGGGAAGGGTTACCCTCATTAAGTCTGAGCGCAGATGCCAGCTTGGTCTTTTCCCATTGCTCTGTGCCTGGAATGGGGAAACAGGCTTTGATTTCATGATGAATGAGTGAAATTGTATTTGGGTTCTGCTCGAACAAATCAGCAGTAATTTCAGAGTGCCTGAGCCAGGGACAAGGCTGGCACGTGTGGCAGCACTGTGTTTGTGCTGCTGTGCTCTCTCAGGCAGCCACAGCCTGGCATGAGCTGGGCACTTATTCACCCAGCCAGGACTCCTCAGATTCAAGCACAGAATCAGCACGCACACAGACCCAGTTTCAATGAAATAAAAAACACAAGAGGTGCAGGCCAGGCAGTTCATTCCCACATATCCTCTGCCCCTGCAGTCCCACATCTCCACATGGTCATCCAGCTGGCCTGGCTGCGGGTTGCTGTGGGCAGCTGGGCAGAATCTTGCACGTGTCCTGCACTCATGGCTTGCTGAGGCAGTTTGAAAGAGAGAAATTATAAGAGAAACTGAGGCTCGTGATGGTGCAGTTGACAGGTTTCAGCATGGCCAGTCAACACACCACCTGTCCAGCTAGGAATGGGAGGTCCATCATGTATAATTCATCAGAAAATGAGAGCTGCAATTATTATGTGTTTGCACAGCAATATGCCTGTAATTACTGGATATATTTACACCCATTACAGCTCAGTACAGAGAGAAATGAACCCCTACCCTTTTGTGCTGCAGTGCTTCCAACCACAGCATGAATCCTCAGAGCAGTCAGGGCTCAGACCAACAGCACCCTTCTAGGAGGAAAAAGCAAGCAGTCTTCTTTTTAACAGGAACCCAGGTTAAAAATGATGATTGGGTACCATTCAGGCAGCAGACAAGCTATGTGGGAATACAAGAACCCTACAAATAAAGTGGCAGAAAGAAAGTCCCTGGAGGGAGCAGGCTGCAGAGATGGGAATGCAGCACATCCGAGGCTCCAGATGTGGCTGGAGAAGGCTCCTGCCTGCCTTCCCCTGGCTCTGTGCTGCATGGCAGGAGTGGCAGCTCCTATGGGAACCTGTCTCCTTCCTCTGCTGCACCCCAAGTGAGAACTGAACCCACTGCAGGTGAGCAGTACAGCGTCCTGCAGCCCACATCAGCCTGGGCTGCACAAAACACTTCAGTAAGTCACATCTGTGGATGGGGGACTCTTACTTCACTCAAGGCCACTTGCATAAAGTGCCAGTCAGAATGAATTATGGAGGCAAGGTCTGACTGTGAATAAATGTTTCAAGACTGGGGATTCACTTTTGTTTATAAACACCTAATGCTGTTTTTGCATTCAAGTCCAATTTTCAAAATGGAGTTGAGAGCAAGGCTCCCTGGAAGTCCTAACCTCAGGGCTTGTCTGCAGGAGGAACTCTACCTGCATTTCTCCTGTACTCAAAATGTAAATGAATTAAAATAAATCCAATTATGGCCATGTTTTCTCTGATGGAGCACATCCATACAGGCTCACCATCTGCTTTAACTAATCTCTGCTATGAATTCATAGCCCTGTATTGTTCAAGTTAGTCTTCTGGGGTATTTTGGGTAAACAAAGATTAAATCTGTTCAAAAAAAATGATTTACAGTAATGTTTATGTAAGGATGTACTACATAACTTCAGTCTTGTTTTGAACTGTTTTCCATGCAATATTAATCTGTTTTCCAACTGATTAAATGAACTGTGTGCTAACTCTTAATATGCAATCCCTCACCTTGGACTGACAGTAGTTTATGTTGGCTTTTGTTGAAAGGGTTCCTGACTGAGTTGAATTATGTTGAAGTAGGTAAATGTCCTGGAGGGACATTCTGTGTTTAGGGAGTCACCCGTATTTAAATGGAGCTTAAAGTTGTCACACCTGTAATTGAACTGTTTCAATGCATTTTATGTATGCACAATCAGGTTCCAGGTAATCTACAGTCCTTCCAGATGAGTAAGAAAGTGCATGCAATTCCTTAAGAGGAGCCTGCTGTATATATCAAAGCAGATTCAAGATGTTATTTTCATTACTTACTTGCTTTAGACCTTTGTTTTCTCTCTCCCTCCTTACATTTTTCACCAGTTATCTCGAGGAAAGACCTTCCATTGCTGTTCCTGGCAGAGGGATACAATGAGAGCTGGCATGATTTCATGTGCCCACCACAGACATCGACCCTCAGCACCCTGAGTGTGACAAGAGATGCATGCAGAGCCCAGGTGCTGCATCCAACATACCCCAAACCCACTCCTGCCCCAGGTAAACCACCAGTATTGTATCTATATCAACTTTTTCCCAGGGCTAATGAGTCTCCAATTAACAAGGTCTTCTGTCTGCTGGGCACTAATCTAACAGAGATGTGGTTGTAATGTTGTAACAAGGTTCCAAGGTTCCATTTATCATGTTGATAAATTAGATCTGTTTATAGGTACTATAATTTCATTCAAGGCCTCTTGCATAAAGTGCAAGTCAGAGTGAATTAAGCAGCATAATCCTAATGTTTGCCTAAACTCAACTTTAATAGTCTCTTTACCTTTGACTTTGTCTATTGCTGTTACTCATCAAAATGTGGTTATGTGCTGTTGAGTGAGACGTGGAGGAGAATTTCTAAAGAGGAGACTATGTCATTTCAACTAATTAACAGAATCCAAAGGAAATTTAGGACTTTTTAGGCTGTGGCTGACACAAAAGACAAAAGGTGTTTGATGTTATCACCAGAAAATCTCCTCTGGTGGCTCCAGAGCAAAATAAAATGCTTGTCCAGAAGCATTATTGCTCATTTAGGCTTCCTTTAATGAGTCCTGAATGGCTCATCAAAACTGAGGTGGTGTTGATAGAAGGTGTATCAGAGCAGCCAAAATGTTGGGATTACTAGAGGTGGACAGGCCATGTAATTTGGGTGAAAGTAGCAAGCCAGAAGGTGCCTTTATTCGTGGCATTACCCCCTGCCCAGGCAGCCCACCCCTGGCTTGTAGAGGGTGGGCAGCACCCAGGAGCCTTTAAAATCCTGTTGTCACCCTGGCAGAATGTGCCAAAGTCAATGTGGATGAGTTCAAAGGGCAAGAAATTGTTACAGAAATCTCAGCTGGCTTCTACCCAGCACACATCCCCCCAGCAGCTCTCACACCATCCTGACTCCCTGTAACTGCTTCACAGAAAATTCAATTTCCTGGCTCTGAAGCTCTCCTGGAGGTGTCCAGGCTCTGCCACTCTGTCCCATGTCACTGCAGGGACATGGACGTGGCCATGGGCCTTGGTCCTTTCTCCCTGCTCACCAAAAGATGCCAGCAAAGAGCTTTGGTTCCTCAGGCTCAGCTGCCAGTGCTGCACACCCGGGAACTGATTTTTCTTGAAAGGCCTGATTTTGGCATATTCCCCAGTGGGACTGAAGTGCAGAGTGAAGTCTTATTCTGCTGATCTGGATAATGTCATCAGATGGAGACAAATTACTTTTAAGCAGGCATTTCCACTAATTTTAGTGGTGGATTTTTTCCAATTAAAAAAAAAAAAGTCCCATGTGTGCCCATGCAGGAGTGTGGTCTATAATATTTAAATTGCCATATCCCAAAGGCTGAGTACAATGGAGAAATCAACAATTCAGGAAATAGGGAGTGTGGATTTGCATTGGCCTTGAAGAAATGTATTCTGTAACATCTTTTAAGATAAGGGAAAGAGGCAAGATGCTTCCATAGAGTTTTCTGAGTTCTAAAACCTGTGGTTTAAACTGGAGTTACAGTGGGAATGGATGATTGGGTGGAAAGAAAGGAGATGGGAGTGCTTAGATGATGGTGAGGGAACCTGGGCTCTGTGTTTGAGAGAGAAGTGAGGTGATTATTAAGGAAAAACAACAACATTTTAAGGGCATTTGGTCATTAAAGCTACAGGGAAATCTGCAGAAGAGCCTTAGAGATGTCCCAGCCCCAGTGACCCACACGCAGCCAGAGCTCTGCAGGGCTGCACACACCAGAGGGATTCAGTAACTCACACAAAATTAACAGGACTTTCACACGTCGAGCAGAAACTCTGTGTGCAGCCACACGTGACACGTGTACACACATGTGTGTGAGTGTTTGGCTCCAAAGTTGCCTGGTTTTGCATTATTCACACACCAGAACCAACAACTGCCCCAAAAAACTCAGCCAAAGCTGGTTCTTCCCTCCCAGCCCAAGAAACCCTCTGTCGGGACAGCAGCCGTGTAATTTTCTGATCACTAAAAAAATCTTTCAGAAGAATTTTAAAGCGTCTTAAAAAATCTTTAGACCCCAGGGATCATGAAGGTTCAGTAGGGCTGGAGACAGAATAAAATCACAGTGACATCTAGTGATCACTAATGTTTCACAAAGGTGCTACCAGTGGAAACAATGAACATACATTAAAAAAAAAAATCAGCATTTTAAACACTTAGCATAAAAAATCAGAAGCCAGGGAAAGAGGTGGGCTACAAGTGAGGGTAGATTATGTGAATTAAAGTTCTGACAGAGAGCGAAGTGCTGCAGCTGTGGAAGGGCTGGGGGATAATTTCTGCAGGGATCTTTCGTGGGTGTGCATTTCTCCCTGCTTCGGCAGAGTTTGCTGATGGTACTGAATTGCAGCACATTCATATATAAGAAACTTGACGTTTTGGAGACTGAGAATAGAACTAATAAAATGATGTGCAGCTTTGAAAGTATGAGCTAGTCCCCAGGGAGGGGAAAGCAAAATGAACCCTATTCCGTGGCTGGAATATGTGGTGTGGCAGCAGCTCTGCCTCAGTGCCAGACAGACACCGAGGGAAAAGGCAAATAAACAGGGAATGCCAGCTGGGCAGCAGAGCTACAATTCAGGTTTGCATCTTGAACCAAAGTGGGTTTGGGTTTGTGCTTGGCAGCAGTAGGAGCTAACTGGTTTTGTGATGTTGATTGAGTGCTTTCCACTCCAGGTTACTGATTGACTGATGGCAGTCTAAAAAAAATGGTTTTTCTTTTGGTTGTATCAGCCAGGCAATCTGGCCACAGTCATGCCCACTTGGCCAGGCTGGAGTTCAGTTCTGCTGTCCTGCCCAAGCACCCTGCTGGGGATGAATCCCATTAATGGTGCATCAATGAGCAAAGGATTAAGAGAAACTCTTTCTCCAAGGAGCGTGGGGCAGGACATTGCCTATTTATGTCTTCACTGTGCAGAGTGATGAAAACCCAATCAGACAGGTTAGCTACCTAACCTATGTTAGTTACAGTGGGGATGGAGAACTGATGCAGTGGGTGAATTGATTTTGCTGCTTTAACCCAGGAATCTTTGTGGCCACATAAATATGCAGGCAAATTTTTGTATGATGAAACATTCAGGAGCTGCTTTGACAAAAGTTGAGAAGGAAGCTCTCAGCCAATTTCCAAACCCTTCCCTTGAGTCCCCAGCAGCCAGGCAGGTTTAGTCTCTCAATTATTAGCTGGAAGCAGAATATACATTCTCACTGTCTGATTCTGGATGCCACTGGAGAATATCCCTCAGACAGATGCATAAGGGGAGAGACAGATTCAGGCACATCAGATGCTATGGCTGCTTCTGACTGTTGTGAGCAATAGCCACAGAGTGGGAGTTTATTAAAAATGGTAGCACAAATTAACTGCTGGGTTTCTATGATTAGGTATGAGATTTTCTAGGAGGCAGAAGTGTGTAGTGAGACTTCAGGCACTGCATTTCAGTAAACATTTTGATACACTACTGTCTGGAAAGTCATTAGCTATGCTGATGTAGACAGGAATTGGAGGAATAATTGCAAATTGGGTAAGGACCTGGCTAAAGACAGATGATTTGGTGAGGTTGCTTAGTGGGGATGGTTGCATGGGGATGAAGGGGAAAGGTTTCATTTGCTGAAGGATTTAGAGACCTGCTCACCCCATTTTCCCTGCAGAGCTGGTGAGCACCTGGTGCCACTCATGGAAGCTGGAAAACAAGGAAAAAGGACATTGCAGCTGCTTTGCTGGCCTGGCTGGCTGCTGAGCCCTGCTGCATCTTGGAAATTTCCCAAAGGGTTTGCCCAGCTCAGATATTTTAGCAGAAAGCTGTCCTGAGTTGAAGGCACTTTATTCCATCACCACCTCGGGTTCAGGGTCTCAGCCTCCAGCCCCAGAGACAACAATGTATTTGTCAACATCATGTTTGAGTCTGTTTGTGTGGCCCAGGGGATGGCAGGGGCTGCGCTGAACACAAGGTGCAGTGCCTGGCGCTGGGCAGGTCCCAGCACAACTGCTGAGAAAGCAATTAAAAATAGCATTAGTGTGAATTGACAAATCTAGTGCTTGGTTTGGTCTCAGAGGGACGTGGCTGAACCACAGGCTTTTCTCTGTGACAGCTCTATTTATTTTAAATAGAGGAGCAGAAGAGATGTGCCTCCAGATGCTTAAAAAGCAGGTGGTTACTTTTCAAGGACTATTTGACCAGAATTTCACACCACCGCTCCTATTAAATAAGGGTTTGGAAGGCAATGACACTCTTCCATCATGACAGCATCCTCAGGATCTGCCTGTGAGGAGACACTGCACTGGGTGTAGCATCAATTTGCAACGGTGTGATGAGGAAAAAAAGTACCATGACCACTGCAAGGAAATTAGTTGCCTTTTACCTTATGGGATGAAAATGCCCAGGGATGATGTCAAATTAATCAGGTTCATAATCTCACAGCAAAGGCCATTCAGTAGTTTGTATGATCAAAGATCAAATTGCTCCTTGCTAGAAAAAAAGAGTAATATTATTATGGGTAATGTGTGGGTCATCACCGCAGGTGTGGAGCTTTTTTTGGGAAAGGGATGATTCTTGGCATAGCTTGATTCCTGGATGCTGGATTTCTGACTAGATTCAGCAACATTAATTTTTTTATTTACAAGATTCACTCAGCTTCCAGGGCAGGAGTGGATGTGATTTTAGATCCCACCAGTTATGAAAATTTACACAGAATTTCTTTCCCCATCTGCACTCCAGAATATGACTCCCTGCACTGACCACATCTAAAATCTGCTTCCCAGCTTTCACCTCCTCCCAAACTCCTGGAGGCCTCGCTCCTCCTCCCATTCCTCCTCAGGTGCCACAGTGCAGTGTGACAGTCAGCAAATCCATGGGCAATTCATCCCCAGCTAGGAAGAATTTGCTCCCCTCCTGCTCCAGGTGTGAAAACTTCACATCTCTTCTTTTCCATGCACCTCTACATAGTGCACATTGCTTTGTGCTGTCCATACCAGCTGTAAACATACAGGGCAGAGAGGAAAAAACATGTGAACAGAGTATTTAAGAGTGCACGAGTCCCTGCAGTGCCACTTGGGAGTCACACCAGTGTGTCCCCCCGAGCACATTGCAGGGCAGAAAGCCAATAAAAGGTAAGTCTGGGAGAGCATTTTTAATCCAGAGCATCTCTCCTTTCTTTTCCCCACTTGTACACCAAATTCAGCAGTGGAGTGATGGGAATACTTTGTCATCACAAACATATATTATTTTTGTGATGTGTGTTAGTACATTGTAATGAAAATGTGTTTTCCAAAGGCACAGTTGGTTTTTTTTTCGCCCCTTTGCTGTCGCTATAACACTCTTCACCGAGATAAAAGGTTTCCTTCCCACCTAGCTCCAAAAAAAAAAAAAAAAAAAAACAACCTGAACTTGTGTAATTGTTTCTGCTTTCCTCCTTTGCATGCTTCCAGGCTGATTGCCTGAACTATGACCTATCCAGATGCCCACTGAAGTCCAGGAGGGTTTTTGCACTGAAACATCAGTTTGGTTGTAGAGGAGCTTTTTTGAGGAGAAGAGCCAAAGCCAGGTGAGTGGAAGCAGCACTGACACATGGCTGTGGTGGAATGAGGACAATTGAACCCTGCTGAGGATGAAGCTTGGTAGTTTAATGGCTCATAAATTATGACTGCTGCTGCATTTGGGCATATTTATGAAGATTTTTTTCCTTTCAGCATCTTGTGGCTTGGGCA